>PVKM010036539.1:0-14757 GCA_004027735.1 Carollia perspicillata
GTGGGACTCAATGGTGCAATCTCCTTGATCACCTGCGCTTGATGCTATTACGCTCCCCTTTATTCTTTTTCTGTGGTTGTAATTGGGTTTTGGTTGTTGTTGGGTCATTCTTTGATTGGTTATTCCCTCTGGCTAACTGACTGAGGGTCACGCCCCACTCTATGCCTTGTATACTATTGTACAAGTGCTGCCAGAACAAAAACAAACTGTCCAGGAAACAGACCCACACCCTCAAACATATCTCCCACCCACAATTACACTATCAACAGCCTCTATTAATAAAGCTTCAAAGATATTACAACTATTGTAAGAAAGGAAAAATAAATATGAGATGACTAATTGAAAGATAAGGGATTTTGTGAGGGTAGAGGGAGGAACAATAATAAAAGTAGGGAATAGAGACAAGGCAAAGAGGTAAAGAAAATAAAATTTACTTCATAACTAAAAAAAGGAGGAGCGAAGAGTGGAATGGAATAAGAGAGAAGAAGTGTGTAGTATTGGTTAAAATAGAAATTTAAATAAAATATATGTTTATTTGCATATATCTAGTGAGAGAAAAAACAAACAACCACAACAAATTATATCTATATCTGTCTATATCTATATGTCTATCTATATGTCTATCTATCTATATCTATCTATATCTATATCTATATCTATATCTATATCTATATCTATATCTATATCTATATCTATCTATAATATGGCCCTAATTGCAGAAAAATCTCCACCACAGAGATCTCAATAACCAGTGAGCTAAGATTTATATAGGTGGAATGGGAATGAGAGGGTACAAGGAAAGGAAGAAGAGCTTAAGAGTTGTCTAGAGGAAAGATAAGTTATTTTGAGAGGACAGAGGGAGAAGGAATACTAAAAGTGAGGGGTGAAAACATAGCTAAGATAGGGAATAATTAACATTTAAAAAAAAGAAGGGGAGGGCAGGAGGAGGACAAAAATAGAGTAGGAGAAGGGAACAGTGAAATTTGAGGTCTGAAATACAAAGATAGTCACTATCTAGAAATAAGATTAAAGAACTGTAACAACCACCACCTTATCTACTATTTATGACCAAAAATTGATGAAGCTGGAGGAGGATGGAAATAGTAATAGTGCAGAATAGAAACAAGTCATAGCAAGAGAGAAAATAGAATTTGAAACAAATGAAGGAGGAGGAAGGAGGTGGTATGGAGTAAGAGAAAACAAGAACAATATGTGAGATTTGAAATAAACTATATTATAAAACCTGGTGCCTTATTATACCCAAACTTGAAGGATATGAAATGAATCTTAAACAGCTTTGCAGGAGAGAATATAGCATCTTGTGCCTGTCTCTATTTTCTCTGCTCTGATGAGTTTAGTAAATTGGGGGCCAAGGAGCTG
Organism: Carollia perspicillata; assembly: GCA_004027735.1. Classification (NCBI taxonomy): domain Eukaryota; kingdom Metazoa; phylum Chordata; class Mammalia; order Chiroptera; family Phyllostomidae; genus Carollia; species Carollia perspicillata. The sequence continues at coordinate 1,381 of PVKM010036539.1, forward strand.
TGTAGCATCTAGTGTCTGATGCAGAGCCTTTTTCTTCTTTCCCCTGAGGAAGCAGGAAAGTACTGAGCCTGACCTCACTGCTCTGCTCACCCTGTAATCCTACAAGTGGGTGTTGGGTTTGCCTGTCTGTGAAAGGCTCTGGCTGACTGGAGCAAATCTCAGGCATTCAGTTCCTGCCTTCAAACCTGAACCTGCCACTCTCTCACAGGAGGTTCAACCCAAATTCTTTGCTCTGCCCTCTGCTTGCGAGCTGTGTTGCTTTGGGTCTTCCCTTTCAGCATTTTCTCTGCCTCTTGCTTTTTGGATAGCAAAGCTGCTGCATCCCTCCAGCGCACACTGGCCTGTTTGCCTGGGTTCCTGACAAACCTTGGTATGTCTCCACTCCCCTTTTAAAAGACTGTCTATGGCTCCCACACTGTAGCATGGGTCTCTGACAGTCCTGTTCTCTGCATGCTCCCTCTCCCTCAAAATCACACAGTCTCTGAAGGTCAGGGCTGGCTACCTCTTTACAGGGCCTCTGACAATTTTAGATAAAGTGTCTCTCTGAACTTTCCTGGATAGCATTGGGAAGATCCCCTCAGCTCTATTATAACACAAGGCAGTAAGGGCATGGTGTCCCTGCTTCCCCTAAAGGTCTTCCTTCAGCCTCAGGCAGGACTGCCTGTTTTCCCCATGCTGTTTCTGAAGCCTGCACTTCCCAGGCCTACTCTCACTGCCCTGGTAGCTCATGGGTCCTGAGTAGATAGATCTTCAGCCACCCTGACTCTGTTCTGTCAGTATAGTACTGGGCTGGGCAGCAGTAGCAGGCTGCCTAGAAAGCCCTGGCCTTTGTCTTCCCCATGCCCCTCAGGCTGGGTGGTTCCTGCATACTCCGGCACACTTCCCACTCTCTTCTCTATTTACGCTCTCACTCTCAGATGCTTTCACGTACTCTTCGCTCTGAGTTCTGACTTCAAATCCAGTCCTGTAATCATTTTTTAACATCCACTTACAATGGGAGAGTTTCTTCCTTGAATTCTTTGATTTTCCTCCTACCTTTACTATGTTTTCTCTTTCTGGAATTCCTATTATTTGGATGCTGTATTTCCTAAAATGATTTAATAATTTCCTTCTACTTCCTATTTTGTTTTCCATTTCTTTTTTTGTTTGTTTTATTTTTCTAAAGGAGTTTCCCAATTTTATCTCATAATTTGGTCATTTAAGCTTTTCATTTCTGCTTCCAGAGTTTTAATATCTGCTAGCTTCTTTTTCTTCTTTACATGCTTATTTTAAGATAGCATCCTATTCTTGGTCTATTATGTGAAAAATTCTCTAATTTCTCTGATGATATTAAGACATTTTTAAGTCTTTTCTCTTGCATCATGTTGTTTTCTTCATTAAAAATCTGCATCTTAAGTATGATTGGCTTTCTTTACAAAGCTTGGATACCTGCTGTATCAGCACTTAAAAGCAGTTGTGATAGGGTCATGTCATTACCCTGAGTGACTGTAATATATGTATGTGAATTTTCTATGTAACAATCTAGATTTTGGTTCCTTAATTTTTTCATGTCTATAGCATTTTCTTCTCCTCATCTTCATGTCTCTTTCCTTTGGTTGCATTCTAGAATTTCTTATCATGCTAAACTATTACAACTATGAATATACCATTTGAATGATCTCATATCCTTACCACTACTCTTGCTCTCTCCATAGTTCAATTTTTCAGTTAATATTATTTGCTTAACTCATGGAGACATCCAGGCTTTTATCTCTATGCTGTCTGTACTGAGCCCTCTTCTCTTTTCATTTATTTTCTCTAATCAACCTTGTCTACTTTATAATCACATAGATGCTTTCTTATCAATATAGTCAACTTAATTGTCCTGATTTTCTTTCATTATACCCAACTAAAAAAAAACCTGTAGTAATACTATTATTTTACCTTCTCTGTTCCACAAGAGGACTGAACAAAATAAAATATCAGAGAGAAATTTGGTACCAATTTTAATACAAAAAAAAAAAAAACAGTGTCAACAGATTCCTTAACTGTGGGGCAACTCATTCATTCTTTTCTCTTAAGTTCTATGTCAAGTTCTCCCAGAAGTTAACTCTATATTGTTTTATTCTTTTTAAAGCTTCCAGATCTGACATTTCTCACAATTATTCACAGATAATTGTACCCTTGATGACATATAAGCTACCAAATTTATAAATATAACTGCACCACCATAACTAACTACACCTTTTATTACAATAATCCATAAGTCATTCATTTTATCTAAAGCCAAGTACCCTCACTCATGGTTAGATTTAAACCCCACTTCATTGTTAGAACCATCACACATTCAGTTATTTCATATTTAACTTGCATTCTTATTTTCCATTTTTCTACTACTTATTTCTCCTTAAAGCATTTTAATATGCTCAATTTAACCTCCTGTTAACAAAACTTTAAGGTGAACTTCTTTAGCCACACATACCCTCCTATTTATTATCTGCCCCTTCAAAAGCCAAACATTTTATAAGAATTGTTTATACAAACTCTTCTTTCTCACCTTCCACTCCCCCTCCATATGAATGGAATCTAGCTGCCACTTTCCTGGGTCCACAGAAACTATCCTTCCAAAATTAGAAATATTTTTATTGTTGATTAATGTAACTAGAACTTATAAGTTTCTAGTCAACATGCTTGAATCAAAAATATTTTCTAATTATTATATCTCCCTGTCTCTTTTGCAGATCATCCCTCAATAGCCAACATAATTTCAAATAGTGAAAAATTGATTATTTGTACTGTGATAATGCTATATGTCTCCATGACTAATTTTGTGTTTTATTTCTTCCTAAAAGGTAAATACTTCTAATAAGATGGGGGATTTCAGAGTGTTTATTATCTACCTGATTCCTAACTCTATAAAATGATATTTGGTCACAACTCTGTGAGCCTTATATCCTGGAGCCATAACAGCAATAGGAAAAATGGAAAACTTACAATATGTGTGAAGTTTTGAAAGTGTCTATTAAATAATGGGTCTCAGTGACTCATGGCATTGGGACTACCAATATTAGTATCCCTAAAATGAATCACAGCCATTGCTTGTCTCCCATAAAGAACATGAATCTTCACGTTCAGCTAAATTTAAATGGCCCAACCTCAAATTTCCTCAATAAACGTATACAAACATTTTCTGTGTGCTGGAACTTGTGCAAGGCTGGAAGGTAACATTTAGAACTTTTAAGATTACATCCTATTTGGAATTTACATCTCCTTTTGATTAAAAAAAAAGTTCTTATTTCTCCAAGTACAAGACCAGGAACATTTTTATAACATTGACCTAGATTTTTTTACTCTCATTTTTTTTTGGGTGACATTGATTAATAAAATTATATATATTTCAGGCATACAATTGTATAATACATCACCTGCATACTGTGTTGTGTGTTTACCATCCCAAGTCAAATCTCCTTCTATTACCATTTATCCCCCTTTTACCTTCTTCTACCTCCCCCTACTCGCCTTCCCTCTGGTAATCACCATAATGTTGTCTGTGTCTATGAAGGTTTTTTTTTTTTTGCCTAATCCCTTCACCTTCTTCACCCAACCCCAACTCCCCTCCCCTCTAACAGCCATCAGTCTGTTATCTGTGGCTATAAGACTGTTTCTATTTTGTCCGTTAGTTTATATTGTTCATTAGTTTCCACATACATGTGAAATCATATGGTACTTGTCTTTCTCTGACTGGTTTATTTCACTCTCATTCTTTCAAAACATGAATTGTGAGATTTTATTTTGTGATCCATCTCTTCCTTAAAACACTGGTAAGTTTCCTGGGTTTTATTACTAAACCCTTGTCCCATGTTAGGAATGAAATCTAGATAACCAACACTCAGGATCTATGCATGAGAGGCTGCCTATTGAAATTTGAGGTGCAAAGAAATAAATAAAATAGGAAAATACACATTGCACTGGCTAAACAAAGTTGTAACATTATGATTTGACCAAAATATTTTTTCTTTTGACGAGAGAAAGAGAGAGATCTATCTGTTGCTTTACTTATCATGTATCCATTGATTGTTTCTTGTATGTGCCTGGACCGGTGATATAACCGATAACCTTTGTGCATGGGGATGATGCTGTAACACTGCATCATCTGAGCTACCTGATCAGGGCCTGCCCAAACTTTCAGGAAAGAAAAATCCATAGAAGATCAAAAAATGACTATCTGGGAGGGAGGAAGACAGGGAAGTGTCATCTTACTCATGACAGTTAGAGGATGAAAATACCAATTTAATTTCGGGTGAAAATCCAGGAATTGACATGCCATAAAAGCCAAACATGAGAGTTATACTGTAAAACCTTTAACTTGGCTGGAAACATGTTACCTATATGAGAATGTGGCCCAGAATTAAATGGCCTTCATGGGCCTGATACCCAAGTTTATAAAGTCTATATTGAGATCTATGACCGTGTTACTCATAAGTTCTGGAGCGCTGTTTATGAAAGGTCAATTTGAAGTTCAGTTTGAGGCTATTCACCAAGAGGCCAAGTCATGCATAGGGAAAATCATCAGGATAAAAGAAACCAAAGCCCAAATTTAGCAAACCATAAAAAAAAAAAAACCCAAATTTTAAAATGCATTAACTGGAACTCAAAAATAAAATGAGACATATTAAAAAATCAGTTAAACAATTTAAACAATAATAAAATTGTTTAAATAGGTATGTTACTACTCTCAAAAATACAAAAAAGTAATATTGAGAAAATAATTTTGTGAATCAATGAGATTTTATAAATCAAGTATGTACTCTTAAAAGGACTAGTTATAAAGACTTGAGAGACCTTAGAAGTAAAATGTTTTAAGTTACAAAAACATTTGTTATAGTTAATAAATTGTATACTAGATACATTAGATTTTAATACTGCATAACAAATTATTACAAACTTACTTTAAAATAATATATATTTATTATATCATAATTTTAATTGGTGAAGATTTCAGGCATGGCCTAACCAGAGCCTCTGCTGTGGAAATAAAGAAGCTGTATTGTTGGCTGCTCCTACCATCTCATCAGGACCTCAAATACGTTTTCCTACCTCATTCAGGTAGATAAAATAATTCACTTCTTTGTGGTCTGTAGGACTGAAGCCTTCTGCAACTAGAGGTCACCCTTCCCCAAACACAGTTTTCAACATAGCTATTTGCTCGTCCTCTCTGAGAACAAAAAGAGAAAAACTCTGATATTTTAATAAATTATATTTCTTTTTTAAAGATATTATTTATTTATTTTTAGAGAGAGGGTAAGGAAGGGAGAGAAACATCACTTTGTGGTTGCCTCTCAAGGGCTCCCACTGGAGACATGACTTGCAAACCAGGAATGTTCTCTGACTGGGAATTGAACCAGTAACCCTTTGGTTTTCAGTCCAGCACTCAGTCCACTGAGCCACATCAGCCAGAGCAAAAATCTGTTTTTAATCCTTTCGGTTTCTTTTAAGGACTTGCCTGATTAGATCAATTCTACACAAGATAAATTTTCCTAATATAAGGTCAACTGATCATAAAATTTAATCTGCAAAATCCTGCAGCACTGCAGCACTTAAAAGCCCATTACTTTTGATTAAATAACTGGGAGAAAGTGTGTATAAAAGGGAGTGGGAGTTTTGGCGGCCATCTTAGAATTCTGTCTACCACACTACACATAACTGAAATAAGAATTAGTGAGTCGTGGAATCAAAGGATATATATCAGAATGTAATACAAAGATAAAGAATTAAAACACATTACATTTAAGAGAAATGGGAAAAATCTGAAAGTTCTACCATATAAAAATTGAATTTTAGGAGATTAAAGGCAAAATGCAAATGCATTCTTTTTTTGTATATTATCAGTGAATGAGAATTTGGTAAATGGTAACAGATAAAGTCTATAAATTAAAAAATATCATCCAGAGTGGTAAGGAATAATTTGCATACATATGTCTATCATCATACCATCATTACCATGGCCACCACCATCATCAAGGGAAATGAACCAAAGGCAATTAATTTATGTTACCAGATAGAATAGAAAGATATTCCACAATTGATTGGAATCAAATTGGCATAAGGTATCTTAAAGGAATTTTCTTATATCCATATATATTGTTTCTGAGAAAAATGAAATAATGTTTCAGACATTTAAGGACATGGAAATTTTATTGCTCAAGGATCAGTGTGAGGAAAAATAAAAAAGAAGAGTAAAGAATCCGAAAGGAAACATTTTTTATAGTAAAAAATTACATATCTTTGTGTATCAGAGTATGCAATGTCAAAGAGCATTCAGGTTTCTTTTTATAATTGCTTTTTATTATTGACACTATTACAGATTTTGATACAAAAAATTGGTTAGCAAAGATTTTGGAGGAGAAACATCTGTTACTATACATATTAATTTTATAAAACACATAACAATAATACTAGTAGTGGTATAAATTCCAATAAAAATAGAAATCCAGAAATTTGGGAGGAAAAAGAGTGGAGGGATATAAAACATTACTAATTTTATATGTATATTTAAACTAAAATTAGGATTCATTTAAATATAAATGTAAGTATTGTATAAACATAGCAGAGTACCCATTAAATAAATAAAAATAGCATATTAGTTAAGAGTGGAAGCTTTGTCATCCAAATGTGTTATTTCACATTCTAAAGGCATCACTTACTACATTATTAACAGCATTTTGGGCAAGTTACTGAATAACTTTGTGTTTCAGTTTCCTCATGGATTAAAGAGGGTAATACATATGTGATTATTGTTAAGATTAGTAGAGAGATAGTCAAGTCATTTTGCTGTATATTGTAAACTTATACAGTGCTGTATGTCAATTTGTCTCAATAAAAGTGAAAGAAATAAAGATTAATAGATACATCTATGAGTTCCTTATTATCTGTTCTTATTTTTTCTGCAATAATTGAACACATTTTTAACTAGAGTCATAACCTTCCAACATAAAGACCAGTTTCAGATTCCCTTTACAGTTAGATGAGACATTATGCCTCATACCTGGCTTATAAGAGGTGTGAGAAAGTGATTTATGAAAATTTCAGCTTATGCACTTATAGAGAAGAACTGAGCCCTAAACTTTTTATTCTTTTATCCTTTTTTTTGTTGGGATTACAGGCATAATGTCAAGCAATCAAGACCATGAAGGTGAAGCCACACAGAAATTAGCCACATCAAGGAGCCTGGATTTCCAGACAACTAAAAGGAGAAGAGCCTCCATATAAGTATTGGACTACTTGTACCTGGAATGCTACACAATTAATCTGGGTTAATTTACAACAGTCAAATGTCTAAAAATGCATGTAAAACTCTTACATCTGTGTTTATTATATGGTAAATACTCACTAAATGTTACTATTGCAACTATTAAAATTATTCTTACTAATAAAAGAGGAGATATGCCATAATAAAAATTATGTAGAAAAGTTGATACTAAAGTATGGAAAAAGGATGCATCCTGAAAACAATAACAAAGCAAAGATCAAGTCACAGTATTGATATTAAAAAAATTAAGGTCAAAGGAATATAATATAGAAGATATATAAAATAGTTAAGACCTTCCACATACACTAAATAGAAACAGAATTAAGGCAATGACCAACAGAATTGACAGGTATAACTGATAAATTTTGGAAACCTATACATATGAGCAAACAAATAATTAGATCATGAACATAGAGTTAAAAAGAGTAATTAAAGTTTGAACTTTCTCCCAAATTGGGATTAAGCATGGTCTTAAAATATTTAAGAATATTTTGTTGATGTACTAAATATTTTGTTGATGTATTGTTGATGTACTAAATTTCAAAGAAATTCAAATCAATGCTAAGAAATAGTAGTATGTTATCTTACCATGTCATAATACAGTACAATGAGAAATTTACCACCAGAGTACTCCTCTTCCCATATCCCCCTTTGCAATATGTGCCATATACATATACTCATTCTAGATCAATAACAAATATATAATTTGCAAATATTTTTTCTCATTTAATTAAGTTGTCTTCTCATTTATCTATGGCATCTTTTGAAACACAACTTTTAAATTTTGATGGAATTTAGTTTATTTGGATAAATTTTCTTTTTGTTGCCTGTTTTTTTTTTTAATTGTTGACACTATTACAGATGTTTTTCATTTCTCCCCTTTACCCACCTCCCGCCAGCCTCTGGTCCCAGCCCCCGATACCTGGCTGTCATCACACTGTTTTTTGTGCCCATGGTCCATGCATATATGTTCTTTGGCTAATCTGGTTGCTTGCATTTTTTTGCCATATATAAAAAGTGTTGTCTAAGCCAATGCCACAATTTACAGAGATACTTTTTCCTAAGAATTAATAGTTTCATTTCTTACATTTAGTTATTGATTCATTTTAAGTTAATGTTCATATATACTATAAGATAAGGGTTCATGCGAGTATACAGGTATTCCATAACCATTCATCAGAAAGACTATTCTTACTACCATTTTTATTTCTTAATCCCTTCACTTTTCACCCATCCCCAAAATTCCCTCCCCTTTGGTATGAGGATGTAAAATACAAAAATATAGTCAATAATATTGTAATAACTTTGTATGGTGCCAAGTGGGTAATTGAAATATTGGGGAGATCATTTTATAAAGTATGTGATTAGCTAACCATTATGCTGTACACCTGAAACTAATAAAAATAATATTGAATGTAAATGTTATTGAAAAATAATTTTTAAAATAGTTTTAAAAAGATTATTATTTTCATCATTGAATTGTCTTGTCACCATTATCAAAAATTGGTCGGCCATAGCTCTGGCTGGTATTGCTCAGTGGATTGAGTGCTGGCCTGTCAACCAAAGGGTTGCTGGTTCAATTCCCAGTTTGGGGCACAGGCTTAGATTGCAGGCCAGATCCCCAGGGGGGAATGTGTGAGAGGCAACTGCACATTAATGTTTCTTTCACTCTCTTCTCTCTCCCTCCCCCTTTCTAAAAATAAATAAATAACATCTTTAAAGAATATATTAGTTGACCATAAATGAATGAGTTGATTTTTAAACCTTCAATTTTAATCTATTTATTTATATGTCTGTTGTTATGCCAGTACAACACTGTATTGACTGCCACAGCTTTGTACTAACTTTCGAAATTGGGAAGTACGAGTCCTCATAAAAGGGAGTAAAAATAGCTTCTTCAATGAACGGTGTTGGGAGATCTGGACAAGTACATGCCAACAAATGAAACTAGACCACCAACTTAGACTATACACAAGAATAAACTCAAGATGAATAAATGACTTAAATATAAGTCATGACACTATAAAAGTCCTAGAGGGAAACACAGGCAGGAAAAATTCAGATATCCCAAGTTGCAGTATTTTTATGAATACATCATCTAGGGAAAGGAATATAAAGGAAAGAGTTAAAAAATGGGACTACATCAAATGAAAAAAGCTTCTGCACAGCTAAGGAAAACATCAATAAAATGTAAAGGGAACCAACCATGTGGGAAAACATACTTGCCAGTGATACCTTGGACAAGGATTTGATCTCCAAAATATATTAAGAACTCACATGACTCCACATCAAGAAGACAAATAATCCAATTAAAAATTGGGCAAAGGACTTCTCCATGGACACAGAGAGGGCCCATAGACACATGAAAAAAAATGCTCAACATCACTAGTCATTAAAGAGATCCAAATTAAAACCACAGCGAGATACCACTTCACACTGGTCATAGTGGCAATGAGGATGTGGAGAAAAGGGAACCCTAGTGCACTGTTGGTGGGAATGCAAACTGGTACAGCCACTGTGGAAACAGTATGGAATTTCTCAAAAGCTAAAGATAGAACTGCTTTTCAATACAGTGATTCCATTGCTGGGACTTACCCTAAGAATCCTGAATCACCAATTCAAAAGAACCTATGCACCCCAATATTCATAGCAGCACAATTTACAATAGCCAAGTGTTGAAAACAGCCTAAGTGCCCATCAGTAAATGAGTGGATCAAAAACTGTCATACATTTACACAATGGAATACTATGCAGAAGAAAGAAAGGAGGAGCTCCTACTCTTCGTGACAGCATGGATGGAACTGGAGAGCATTATGCTATGTGAAATAAGCCAGGCAGTGAAAGACAAATACCATATGATCTCACCTATAAATGGAACCTAATCAACAAAAGAAAAAATAAAACAAGAGACTTGAAATAAAGAACAAACTTACAGTGACCAGAGGGGAGGGAAAAGGGGTATAATGGGACAAAGAAGGGGAAGAGGCAAGCAAGGAAAGGAACCCAAATAGAAGGACTCACAGGCATGGACAATGTTGAGGGGGTTGACTGTGGGTCTGGGAGATGATGGGATAGAAAGAGCAAGGGGGAAATAGGTGGAATAACTATAACTGAACAATAATACAAAAATGAAAAAAAAACTTCCAAAAAATAGAAAAGTAGAAAAGAAAACTTTAAAACTCATTTTATGTGGTCAGCACTACCCTGGTACCATAACCAGACAAGAAAGCCCCAAGAAAAGAAAATTACAGGCCAATATGCCTGATGAATATCCATTCAAAAATATTCAACAAAATATTAGAAACCAAATTTAACAATTAATTATAAGAATCATATCCCATAATTAAGCAGGTATTATTCCAGAGATGAAAAAATATTTTGACATCTGCAAGTCAATCAATGTGATACACCAAAGTAATAAAACCAAGAATGAATATCATATAATCATTTCAATTAATGTAGGAAAGCATTTGATTAAGTTAAACATATATTAATCATCAAACTTTTGGCTATAGAGGGAATGTATCTCAACATTGTGAAGACCATGTATGACAATTCCATAGCTAACATACTCAATGGTGATAGCTTTCCTTCAAAATCAGGAAAAAGACAAGGATGCCCATACTTGCCACTTTTATTCTAGATACTATTGCATAACCCAGCCAGGGCCATTTGGCATAAAGAAATTTAAAATATCTAAACCAGAGAGAAAAAAGTAAAACTTTTACTTTCTGTAGATGACATGATATTACACAGAAAATACCTTAAAGACTTCACTGAAAAACTGTTGAAAGTAATAAATTCAGTAAAGTTGCAAAATAAAAAATATATAAAAATCTGCTGTGTTTCTATACACTGATAATATACTATAAAAAAGAAAAATTCCCCCTGGCTGTTCTGGCTGTGTGGACTGAGCACTGACCTGTGAACAAAAAGGGCACTAGTTGGATTCCCAGTCAGGGCACATGACAGGTTGTGGGCCAGGTACCCTGAGACATTCAAGAGGACAGTGGTCAATGTATCTTTTACACATCAATGTTTCTCTCCCTCACTTTCTCCTTCCCTTCTCATATCTCTAAAAGTAAATAAATAAAATTTTTTTTAAAAGATATTTAAAAACAATAACATCTACATTTATATAAAAAACAGTAAAATACTTAGGGATAAATTTAACCAAGGAGGTGAAAGATCTATACATTAAAAAACTATAATACATTAATAAAATAGTTAAATGAAAAATTAATATTGTTAAATTTTTGAAACTGAATCAAAAAGAAAGAGAAAATCTAAACAGAATGACTGGAACCAATTTAATTGAAACAATCATCAAAAAACTTCCAACAAACAATAGGCGAGGACCATATGGCTTCACAGGTGAAAAACTAACACCTATCCTTCTCAAAATATTTCAAAAAATTTATGGATGGAACTGGAGAGTATTATGCTAAGTGAAATAAGCCAAGTGGTGAAAGACAAATACCATATGATCTCACTTATAAGTGGAATCTAATCAACAAAACAAACAAGCAAGAAAATAGAGCCCTATTTTTATTTTCTGGCTGTGGAAATATAGCATAAACTGACAGTGACCAGAGGCAAGGTGGGAGGAGGATAATGGTAAAAAAGAATGGGAAGGGTCAAGTCAAGGAATGTATATAAAAGACCCAAGAACAAAGACAATGGGGGAGTGGATTGAATGTGGGAAGTGGAGTTAGGTAGGGCAGGGGAGAAAAATGGGTGAAAATGGGGAAAACACTAATTGAACAACAATTTTTTAAAAATTCAAGAGGAGGGAATATTCCCAAGCTAATTTTATGAAGCCAGCAATATCCTAACTCCAAAATTAGGTAAAGACACTACAAAGAAAAATATCACAGGTCCTTGTCCCTGATGAACATAGATGCAAAAATCATCAGCAAACCAATTCCAGGAATACATTAAAAAGATCATGATCAAATTGGATTTTTTCTTGGTATGCAACCTTTTACAATATTTGCAAATCACTTAATGTGATACATTACATAAACAAAATGAAAGATAAAAATCAAATGATCAGGTGTTGGTACATTTGGAAATGTCCCAGAGGCTCCTTATTCTATCCTCATTTTTAAAATTCTTTATTTCTTCTTACTGTTCTGATTGAATGCTTTTTTTCTTCCTAATGTTCCAATCCATTGATTTGATTCTTGGCTTCACCCCGTCACTGTTGGTACCCTATAGATTTTTCTTTATTTCACTTAATGCAACCTTGATTTTTGCCATAGTCTTTTTTATGCCATTGCAGTATCCACTGAGTTTTTTGAGGATCCTGAAAACCAGTGTTTTGAATTCTGCCTCTGATAGGTTTCTCATTTCCATTTCATTTATTTCTTTATCTGGAGCTCTGTTCTTTTATTTGGGCCATATTTCTTTGCCTCCCTGTGTTTGTTTCTGTGTATTAGATAGAGCTGATTTGACTCCCTGTCTTAGCAGCATGGCCTATTGTAGAAAAAGCACTTGTAAATTGTGTGGGGCAGAATCATAGGTAATCACTAGAGCAAGGCATCCTGTTTCGCTGCTCTGTGGCTGTGTATTGGGGAAGGCCCATCAGAAGAAGAATAGAAAGAGCAAGAAATTGAGAACTTATTTGAAAAAATAATGAAAGTAAACTTCACTAATTAGGCAAAAGAAATAGACATACAACTGCAGGAAGCACAGAGAGTCCAAACAAGTTGGATCCAAAGAGGACCACATTAAGACACAGCATTATTAAAATGCCAAAGTTTAAAGATAAAGAGAATCTTAAAAGCAGCAACAGAAAAGCAGAGAGTGTCCTACAAAAGAGTTACCATAACACTGTCAGCTGATTTCTCAAAAGACACTTTGTAGGCTAGAAGAAACTGGCAAGAAGTAGTCAAAGTAATGAAAAGCAAGGACCTACAACCTAGACTACTCATCCAGCAAAGCTATCATTTTAAATCCAAGAACAGGTAAGATGCTTCCCAGGCAAGGTAAAACTAAAGGAGTTTTACCTTTAAAATACATTACTAAAACTCCTTTAGTTTTACCTTGCCTGGGAAGGTAAGCCATCACTAAGCCATTATTATACA
>PVKM010036540.1:0-14759 GCA_004027735.1 Carollia perspicillata
CACTGTCTAGTTATCACATCAATTTTCAGCTCTAAGTAAAGGATTTATTTTGACCCAATTATACTGGGTCTCTGCTTTAGCAGAATATGCACTAGAAGTATATATGTATGTTGTGAGAGAAATGTAAAATGGAGCTAAAACCTATGACGACCTCAAATCTCAGAACTCCAGTATTCTTTTCTCTTATAGAAAGTATATTTTAACTATTTTCAGTCACTTATGTTTAATGCAAAGGAGTCAAATTATCCCTTGAGAGCTTGTTTTGAAAAGGAGTATGAAGATACAAGGCACACTCAAGAAAGGAGGAACAAAAACCAGGGTACTGGACAGGCCATAGAGGCAAGGGGTAGGGATAAGTTTGACCTACTTACTTCCCAGTTTTGCCCACACTATACATGTCCCCCTGCATTATCTCGATTCATGGTATTAAACAACAAGAAATGCATTCCCAAGCGGCTGCCTCTATACCAAGGAAAGCCCTAGAACTGATCCTTCTAAGAAATGCAGATGCTACTGACAATGTTCATCAAATGTCTGTTCCTCCCGCTCACACAAGGGGGCTCTCCAAGGTAGAAAGAAACAATTAGTCAAGCTGTGGTGAATAAAAAATAGATAATCCAAAGATGGAGCAGCTCAAAGGCCTCCACATCTACATTCTGATAGAATACTCAAAGTGCAACTGTCCTGTAATTTCAAATGTTCTCAGGTTGTTTCCTAAACAAAACTGGCAGACAAATCAAGTCCTCCAAACTCATTGTCCTTTTGCTTACCTGACAGGGGCTGATTCTTTGTCCAGCCACTCCTGGAGGCTGCGGAGTCCGCCTCCAGGATGCTGCTGCTGTGAGACTTTGGGATGTGACGCCAGGAAGGTGCCAACACAGCTGATTTCTTAGCACTTGGATCCCTTCAAAAGAGAAACCAGAATCTAGTGAAAGCAGCAGCAGGTGATAACTAGCAACATTCCCAGGAAAGATTCCCTCAAAACACCAACAAAGCATTGAATTAGTACAATGAAAGTATCTGCTAAACTACTTCTGACAAACTGAAATACCCACTCATTACCCCATCTCATCTCACCTCATCCACTTTGGACATCCAGTGCAGTGTTTGGCACAAAATTTATTTAATAGATATGGATTGCCTTCCTCTTTCTTATACCTTTCTAGCATCTTCTAATGTGTAAAACTAAACAGGGTCGAGTGGCCAGGGAAGGGCAATGTTAAAGTATGAGGATGTGGTTATCACCCTGTAGAAGAGGCAATCACTCCTTTCAAAGTAGTTGCACTGTCAGGACACCTGCCTCTGTGGCAGCTCAGTAAAAACAATACATGAAGATCTGAAATTTATAAAGCACACTGGGCCCTATGAACAGGGTGCAATGAGGACTATTAAACTGTCATTGTTATCTTATGGCATTATGAATATCATTGGCTTCATAAAACATAGGGTCCCCAGTGGCCCTAAAAAAAGAACCTATCCTAAAACGAAAGCCAAGAATAAATAACAATTGGGTTTTGTGTCTGATCTTAGGACTACATAAGTTTTGATTCACTAATTTATTCTTTTATTAAAAGTTATTTACTAAACAATTATTTTATACATAATACTTTAAAAGTTGCCTCTCCTTTCTCAAATCCCTTCGCTGTTTCTCCCAGCAGAGGGAGCTGTTGCCGTAGAAAGCTGATACAGCAAACGCCCATAAAATGGTAATAAAGCGCGCCTCTCCACCATCAGAGTTGATAAGCCTCTCGTGGCTCCTGCTGCTGCTAGAGACAATGCCGCTATTCAAAGGCCAAACAATACCTGCAGACACTCGAGCTCTCAGGCAGGGCTGCATCCAGGCTGACAGGGCTGCTGCTGTTCCTTTCACTGCTCTCGTAGCCAGATTCCATTCGCTGGATTAGGCGAGGGTGCTGCTCTAAAACGTGAGAGCCTGGCCGTGCTGGGACCCAAGGCTTGTATTGAGGGCTTGGCCCACCAGTTTTAAAGTCATAAGCGGGTGGCTTGCTTAGTTCATCTGGTGTAAGTTCTTTAGCTATCCCAATCAAAGGACAAATATGAAAAGGGAGGTAGGTTTAGTGTCTGCCTCAAATCAAGACATAACTAACACCTCCCTCCAGCTATCCCTTTACTGAACTTATATCCCCAAAAGACCCAACACTGGGGTAAAAATGAACCTTGTCAAGTCTACCAAAAAACCCAGGTTTTTAAAATACATAAATCATCTTTATTCTGAAGCCCAATTCTTCCCTAATTATGTTCTCACCTGAGTCCTCAGAAAATGGGCTAAGCTGCGTATAGCCACAGTGCTTCCTTTTGTCCTTACTAAAGATACTGTCAATATTCAGAGACTCCCGTTTGGGTCTCCATGTTGGACGATACTTGTTCGAAGAACTGGATTTTGACTCACTGCTAGTGCTCTCTATTTCCCAATCACGAGGCTGTAAAGGCAGGTTCCTAGGAGTTTTTTTGTCCACCTGGTCTCCTCCTTTCCCCGCAAAAGGAGATCCTAGGGTGGTCTGAGAAGCCAGGGATGGTCTGTTATGGATCATATTACTAACTGTCTCTTTAAAATCTCTTAGTCTGTTGGTGCTGCTGGATGGTTTAGAGGCGTTCCTAGGAGCCTGCTTCTCTTTCAGTGTTTCTCCTAAAAACCAAAGAACGAGACAAATATAAATGTTTAAAGTGCTCGTGGATACCCAGATCCCAAAGCTGAGAAAGCAAGGAAAGTTCTCTGGGCAGAAAAGAGAAGCCGCAGTCCGAAGCGTGACAAGTCTGGTAAGTGAGCTGGAGAGGGAAGGAATGCAGAGCGGCTTGCCTTCGCTGTGGTAGCCTGAGGCCTGCGGCTCCTCGCCCTTCCTCCTGGCCCGGCCAGAGCTCCTCTTGCGCTCTATCAGAGACCCTTTCTTGGATGTCAGTTTCTGATTACATTCACTGTCAGTCAGGTGTCCTAAAAGAACAAGGAAATGGGGGTGAGCTGGTATCTGAGACTGACCTCCCTCCTCTTGAGAAGCTACTCTCCCTCTGGGATTCATGGCAGTGGCACACATTCAGTGCGCCCGCGGATCGAAAGCCGCAGGGGTTATGGCTGCCAGATTTAAGTGTGGCAGGAACCTCTTAATAGATAAATACAAAGAAGCTCAAGTGGTTAATGGGAGCGTCCAAATTTACAGTTTCATGAGTAATTACCAGTCTCAACCCCTACTCCTAATTTTTTCCAGTAATCTTAAGAACGTATTACTTGATACTTTTTAAAAGGTAAAAGTTTTAAAGATTGTGTAAAAATGTCATGTACCAATGTATTTTCACTCTTATAAACAGAAGACAAAGCTTTCCTTTTATTTACTGAGCAACACATACCAAGTAAAGCCTAATTTTTATTACATCTGGTATTATCCCTGGTGTCCCAGTCTCTGCTCACAAGAGCTCTGACTGTGTATGCCTTTAAGTCCCAGTTCTAAACCTTTCTTAAGTGTGAATCATTTAAAAGGACATCTGAACTTTGAATAATTCTCATTCCCATCCCCAACCAGGCTTCACCAAATGATTATACTTCATAGTTCCTCAATACAAATTGCTGGGAAACCCAGAAGATCTGGGCTTGTTATGTCACTTGCCTTCCTTCATGCCCAGTGTATGTGAATATATGAGTATGATCTGACAACAGCAAAGGTCAGATTCCAAAGGATATAATCATCTAAGATGCTGGGGGCCAGAGGTGAATTAAGCAACTGAATTAAATTGAAAGGCAGGCTTAGAGAAAATCCCCTAGGCTCTCAAATGCATTAAGAATTAACAAAAATTTAGTTTCAGCCCTGACTGGTATGGCTCAGTGGACTGTGAAGTAGAGGGTCGCTGGTTCAATTCCCAGTCAGGGCACTTGCCTGGGTTGTAAGCCAGGTTCCCCAGTGTGGGGAGTGCAAGAGGCAACCACACATTGATGTTTCTCTCCCTCTCTTTCTCTCTCCCTTCCCCTCTGTCTAAAAATAAATAAATAAAATCTTAAGGAAAAAGAAATTTAAAAAATTTTTGTTTCATATGTTAGCGTATGGACATCCTTGTACATATTCAGGTATCAGCAATATAGTGGTATGCCTACATTTACTGATGCAATCTTTTATTGCTTCTATCTGATCCTTTGCTACCTCTGGACCCGTAAGAGAGATTTAGGAAAGGAGGAAATAACTTGGAGCTACCGGCAGTACAAACACTAAACTAATGGAGACATGCTCCCCTACCCCCGCCATTCACAAACCTTTAATATAAACTTTAATATCTGGAAAATATGATTTATTTATCCTGTGACTTATCTTCTCCCTAGTTCACAGTTTCAGAAACATGGTTTTAAAAATATCTCCCTTTGCAGTAGTAATTTATGCAACAGTCATCAAAAGTAATCCAATGTGAATCTGACCAAAACTCTAGATCCAATCATCAACTTACTAGAAATACAGAGCACAGAGAAACTTGCTAAAGTTTACCACAGGAACACGATCAACAAAATTTAGAATGTGGGAATCTACAGGACAAATTACCTAGTTCTTCAACAATAAATTGCAAGGAAAAAATAAAGAGAACCCTATAGATTAAAAAAAAAACACAAAAGATGTAACCCATTGTAATATGTAGCCCTCATTTTGATTCTGAGTCAAACAAACCAACCATTAAAAAGTTATGACATTTATAAGAAAATTGGATGTTTAAACGTTCACTGGTTATTTAGTGGTTTAAAGAAGCTTCTGTTAATATTTTTAAGTATGGTAACGGTATGTTTAAAAATGATTTCTTATATTTTAGATATACATACTAAACATTTATGAAAAAGGTGACATGTCTGGGATTTGAATAATCCAGAATATTCAGAATAATTCAGGAGAAGGGGAAGTGGGTAGAGGTTCAGATGAAACTAGATTGGCCATGAGTTACAATCACTGAAACTAGGTGATGGGTACATGGAGGGACAGTATGCTATTCTGTATACATCTGCATACGTTTGGACTTTTCTATTTTATAAAAGGGGTCAGGCACAGAGTATAAGCCGCCAAGAACTCACTAATACCCAAGTTCTATCCCTTGGGTGATAATTTTCATCTCAGCAGTCATTTGTTCACTGTTCTTCCCTTTATGCCCTATATTGATTTTTTCCACTGACTTGGGCACATTCTGAATACATTAACAAAAAAAATTTAAGAATGTTCTCTGCATGGAACTCACAATAACAAAAAGGCAAGCTTTCATTCTTATGTGTCTCTGTCCTTCAGGAAGCCTAGCAAGGTGACAAGCAGGTGTCCCTTTACCATAACATGCCCCTTCTCTCAGAGCCCTTCACTTGGGGCAGAGCCTGGCATGAGAACGCCCTGAAGTACAGACCACAGGAGCTGAATGGAGCACTGTGAGAAGGACAGGGGTTAAGAGCACAGCAGAAGAAAAACAGGTTAGATTTTAGAGTAAACTATCACATCAATAATCACATCACAGCCCTCGCTGGTGTGGCTCAGTGGATTGAGGGCCAGCCCACAAACCAAAGGGTCGCTGGTTCAATTCCCAGTTAGGGCACATGTATGGGTTGCAGGCCAGGTCCCCATTAGGGGGTGTGTGAGAGTCCACTACACATCGATGTTTCTCTCCCTCTCTTTCTCTCTCCTTTCCCCTCTCTCTAAAAATAAATAAATAAAACCTTTTAAAAAATAATCACATCACAATTGTCCTTACAGGTACACTACTGTTGACAGGAATACATGCAATGGAAGATCATCGTTCATTCAGAACTGTGTTACTTGTTTTGATCCCACTCAATTACTAGAGTTCTATGCCTTTCTGTCTTTGCATGACAAGCATTTCTGCCTTGTCCCAGTTTCTTTTTCTTGGAAACCCTTTCTGCAGGAACAAGCAGGATCCATTGCATGAGTCCCTACCTGTGTCCCGACTGCTCTGAGACGTGGAATCATTCTCCACATTATAGATGACTGTCCCCTGAGAATCAGAAGAGAAGTGACTGACCACAGATTCATGGTGGAAGTGTTTGTAGGGATAGCTCTCCGTTGAGGAATCTGTTCGAGTATCACTTGAGATGGAGGGCTCCCTCCCTGAGGGAAGGAGGAGACACATATGCAAAAGTGAGGAAAGAGAGAAAGACAGTGAGAGAGAGGGGCAAAGAGCTGGATGGCAACAAAGGTCCATAAGGCAAGAAATTCCTAGATGGAACAGTGAAAAGGATATACCAGAGCCATTCTTCCCAACACCCAACTTCCAGATAACCCAGACACACAGACAATTCTTCCCATTCCTGCCCCTACCTTGCTGAAGCCCT
This sequence comes from Carollia perspicillata, assembly GCA_004027735.1. NCBI lineage: Eukaryota > Metazoa > Chordata > Mammalia > Chiroptera > Phyllostomidae > Carollia > Carollia perspicillata. The sequence continues at coordinate 6,311 of PVKM010036540.1, forward strand.
CACTTTGCCTGCCACTGTGAAAACCTGTGGGGCTTTTAGAAAACCTATGGGGGGGAAAGTGGAAGAAAGGAAAAAGTTGTGAAAAATAAGATCTACTTAGATAGAGTCCCAGGCCGACCTGGCATACATAACCCCTACCCCATAATTTTTTTCCTCTACTGCCAGAAATGTCACTTTAAAAAATTAATTGACATTATAAGCATTTTTAGTATCTTTGAGAAATTATGGGGCTGTTATTGATACTTTTGTGTGAATTAGTTAAATCAGAATACTTTCCTCTAAACCCCTAGCTAAGATAAGTGGTGACAGTGCGTGTTTGATTGAAGGCAGAAGTAGAGCTGGTCTGGTCGAGGCTACACAGCTGGGAAGAGTACCAGTTATCAGGCAGGAGAGAGATACAAAAGGGAGGGAAAAAGAGTCCAAAGACAAGTGTCTTCTCTTTCGAAATTATACTTAGGGCCAGCCCTAAAAACAGAAGTGGAAAAGAACATTTCTTTTTCCTCCTTTTCAGAAGTCAAGCCAAAATCACTAGGTTATATTTCTAATATACAGGGTCCAGCACAAATAATGCCCCCTTTCATTACAAAATCTTTTATTAAAAATTGTCAACATGTAATTCTGTAACATAACAATATCACACTCAAGCTCACCATATGACATTTTAGGTGAAATGTTCAAATTAAAACTATAAATTATTACACCCACATTATTACCCTGCCAACCACACTCATGTAGGCGTTACTTCTGCCAGACCTTGTATTATGAGCCTCTTGGCCTAACCTGAGACTTTAGCCATGAAGCTGCAAGTTGTTTCTACAGGAAAACATAATTCAGGTTCCAAACAATTGAATTAGAAGTAAACAACTGATTCATAAGATGAAAAATATCACTACTGCTCTTGGCATTTTAAAACAAAAATCTCTCATCCCTAACACTACGACTACCTTTGCAGTAATGTATCATTTCCCTTAGTCATAACAACTCACTTAAGTCACTGTTAAATTGCTAGTAAGAATCAGTCATCTGTCATCTTTACCAATTAGAAGGTTAAATGCTGAAGTTTCCTCACAAATTTAATATCTCAGTCTATCAACATAATTTCCTTTGAATCTTTGAATTGGGGACACACTGAATATAGGCAACACATTCTTAACACATTCTTTGTGTCAAAGGACACAAAGCTGGAGAAAGCTGGGCTTCAGCATGAGTTGGCATTTCCTTCTTTTTTCTAATGGATGCTCTTTCTCCAAGCTAGGTTATGTGCTACGCTCACGATCAAGTCCCAAATATCCAATGACCACACTGGAGAGGGAAAGGGGCAGGTAGGAGCTGGGCTGCTCACCAGAATCTTCACTATCGTAGCACATCCTGCTGTATGACTGGAATTCAACCTGGGGAGGCAGGTCCTGGGTGGACACTGGGGTCCCCTGGGGGTCGGCATAAAGCAGCAGCAAAGGCTGGTAATGCCCCTTGATGCATTTGGTCACCACATCCTTCCATTTGGGCCCAATCTGAACCAAAAACAATCACGAGAACAGGACAATTATACTTCATATCCACAATTCAAAACATATCTTCCTGTTCTGTTTTTCTAAAGAAAATAAAAGATGAAAAGACAAGAATCGAGTACAGAGACCACAAAAGAGATCTTATACCTACACTTAATAAAGCGTTAAATCTTTTTTTTGTTAAATCCTTTTAGAAAGCTTATAACCCTGTAAAAGACAGGAATGATGAATAAAATTACTTTTATTCCCATGAAACATCGATTCAGTTGTGAAATATGAATAAGAGTTCTCAGAGGCGAGTATGCTGTGTGAGGGGACTTGAGCTGCCTTGGCAATCTTTTTTCTCTTCAAAGACATCACCAAATCAAAGTGTTTGCTTGAAATTTGTATTTCTATAATTTTCTCCTAAATATTAAAATCACTTTTATGAAGCTAAAGAACAGGCAGAAACTCTCTCACAGACCGCCTTAGAATAAATGACATTCCGAGTCAGAGTTCACACATGGCAGGGCATAAAATGCCAAGCTGCTTAGAACAGACAGCTGGACCTCCCGGCCTGAGCTTTGTGCTGCATTCAGTGCGCCTCTGCAGGGGAAAAGAGTGACTGAATTGCCATGGGAGGAACAATCCAGCCAAATCCCCAAACTCGCCCGCTCTCGAACTTGAACCAGACACATTGTTAGATGGTGTGCTCATGGAGTCAGACAACTATCATAGTTGTTATTTTATAATAGATGTTCAGTAAATTTATAACTGGGATATCATTATTTTAACTAAAATGCATTGATATGCTTTTTATACAACCTTATACAATATCTTATAAGTCATGTATTCTTATTCAAATGAAAAACGTAAAGCTCAAAGAATTTATATGCTGCCCAAAATGACAACAGCAAAAAAAAAGAGAAGAAGGGAATCAGAGACTCGGACAAAGACTACGACTTGCGGAAGGGGCTGCTCGCGGTCCATGCGTTGGTGCAAAACGTGTGAGCAGTCTAATCGCTGGCGTCAGCTGCTGACCGAATCACAGGAGTCTTTCGAACCCGTGCAGATCACCTAAGCTGCTTTGTCCAGACACTGGTTTATGTAGTACCACATTTCCAGATTCAAATATCATCACAGCCCTGTTTTCTCTGTACTACCTCAAAAACATGTTCAGGGAGCTAACAACCAGAGAATAATTTACAGCAGCCCAGAGACACAGGGTTACCCACTAATGATTCCAAGACTTGGAATTGTGAGCTAACCTTATAACCTAATCTGAGGCATTAGATTGTTGTTGCTCAAATGAACCAATTAACACATTTTAAAAAATAATTTGTCAGCTACCAATACAGAACTGTTCTGAACGCCATGTGAGGGTATTTAGAGAAAACGATATAAGACATTCATTCATCCTGTCCTCGAGGAAACTTGCCATCAATTGGGGAAGACAAGACTAACACTCTCATAAATCCAACAGGTAGGCACAGAGATATTAAAATTACGAAAATAAAACACTGAAGACAGATAATTATCCTTAGTTTTTTGTTGCAGTTACCAAACACTCTAAGAAGCGCTTGAATATTCCTACCTCCTTGACATGAGCATCATCAAAATACATCCATTTGCGGATCTTTGTTTGGAAAAAGAATGTAGAATAATGTTTGCCATAGTAACAGATCATTCCTACTAAGTACAGTTCAGACTGCTTGGCCCGGTCATCTGTCACTCTGAAAAACAGCTGTGGGGAAAGGAGAGAAAGGGAAGAACAGTGACATACTCAACCTTTCACATCGTCTGTGAGCAGACGCCATCCTTTCTTAAGGCGCTGACTTGCGTCTCTGCCCTTCAGTATAAGATTTTTTGGTAGTCCATATTAATCGTCAGAAATGAACATAAAAAGGCAAAATGCAGGAAAAAGCACAATAGAGAGTGGCCAGTAACTAGTAAGGTGGTGTTTCTTCCTAACTTTCCATAATATTTTTCTTGCTATCATAAGAGGAGTCTGGAAAAGTTGAAAAATCAAACCAAACCAAACCAAAACAAAAACACTCTTAAGTTTTAGAAGTTATTTATCAGCTGGCACCACAATAGAAATTTCCCAATGAGACCCTCAGTAGAGGGCAAGAGCGTCTCCAGGAGAAGCAACACCCCGTGCTGGTCACCAGCATTCCAATTCCTAGACATCCAATGCTGTGCTAGGGGCTAGGAGACAACAACAACGAAACACACTGTAGAAAGAGATTCTTGCCTTGAGGAACTAACTTGGGTGAGAAAATGATCATAAAAATAAAACTAGAATAGTACAGAATATGTAGGCTACAGAATTTTAGAAAAAAGGAGATTTCGTTGTGCATAGCCTACTCACTTCAGAGATTCCTTGGGAAGAAGACCTAAAATAAGATCCCAAATAGTTCATTTATTCTCAGTAGTGACTTAATGATATTTAAAAACATCAACAAGGGATCTTCTTAGTCACAGGATTTCCCAAGGGCAAAACTAATAGAAAGGAAACCCAAGAGCTTCTGATTCTTCTCTTGAACTCAAGGAAAACCCTGGCTGTATCTACATTCGGGCATGGAGATGGTTAAGGTTAAGCCCCAGGTCTGAAGTCTGTTTCCCTATTTTCCTAAACAGATTCAGAGAAAACCACTAAGCCACTAAATTGTCTTCTAAGCTACTTCATCGCCTTCTCAGCAGACACTGGTTCCTCACTGGGAATTCTGCTTTGTAGGACTCAAGTCACCAACTTGTACCTCCTTCACCTCCCAGAGCAGCTCTGGTCAGGCAGGACTGCTCACTTCTCTGACCTTACCCGCTCCCTTGGTTGAATACGCCTCCCTGTTCTACATTGGTACAAACTAACAGTGAGTAGAGCACACAATAACTCTAAAAATTGCTTGATTTTTACCAGTACCTAAGCTCTGCCTATCTTGTCTTTCAAGGCCACGGTCCTCCCACTTCCTATAAAAAGCCTTTGCTACCTACCCAAAGGAGGTATGTGATCGTGTACTTACATGTATGCACATATAGGCACACACATACACAGAAGCGCCCCTTATTCGCAGGGGATACGCTCCAAGACCCCCAGCAGATGTCTGAAACTGCAGAGAGTACCGAACCCTATACATACTACCTTTTTTCTCGTACATACATATCTATGATCAAGTATAATTTATAAATTAGGCACAGTAAGAGATTAACAACAACTAATAATAAAATAGAACAATTATAATAATGTACTGTAATAAAATTTATGTGAATGTGGTCCTTCTCTCTCTCAAAATCTTACTGGACTCCACTTACTCTTCTTGTGATGACATGAAAGGATACAATGCCTGCACGATGAGATGAAGTGAAATGGATGACGTGGGCTGCTGTGACTCAGCACTAGGCTACATTAAGGGTTACTTTTACTTGAACATTAACACTGCGATACTGCCACAGTCAGTCTGATAACTGAGAAGGCTACTAAGTAACTAACGAGTGAGTGGCATACACAGTGTAGATACACTGGACAAAGGGAGCAAGGAGTGAAAACAGGGCGAAATTTCATCGTGCTACCGAGAACCACGTGCAACTTAAAATTTACAAATTGTTTACTTTTGGAATTTTCCATTTAATATTTTCCACAGATGACTGTGGGTAACTGAAACTACAAAAAGTGAAACCATGGATAAGGAGGGACTACTATACCTAAGTATGTTTGTCCAGAACTCTGTAGTTGTCATTTAGGATATAACTTTGTATTCAGTGTTCACGCCCTTGAGCAAGAATAAGACACAATAACGCTAAGTCAGAGTTAAACTAACACTCACATCACCCAACTTAAGGCAGGTACCCAGGCTGTGAATGACATCCTCTGCTAAGTCTGAGTGGTCCGAGTCCCACACCAGGCCAATCGTGATAATCTGTGGAGCATTCATCAGTACACGGCGAATCCGAATCCTCTCTCCACAGTTGCTCTGAAATACATACATAAGGGTAGTTTGACTTGTTTCCCACCGGCTCTGGCTCCATTCCACTAATTCCAGGCTTCCCCTCCCTACTCCAAACCCCACCACTAACTTAACTCACCGGACAATTCCGGAGATCCCCCATGGTACTGGCATTCTGTAGCAGCTCACCGAACATGCTTGGTGAGGGTTTTTCTCGTCTTTCCAACATACAAATAGCCTGATTGCTTCAAGATGGGAAATAGATGGGGGGTGATGGTGAGAGTTACATTTAAATCAAGTAAGTCATTCATATAAACTTCTAATTCACATGTTTGACTTTCTTCCTCTGCCTAACTGTCCTGGCCAGCCTCAGAGTACCACAAACACAGTGGGTGCCTCTGCCTGCCCCAAAATCTAAAGCTCATTGAATCCCCATTCTTCCTCCCACTTCGCTGGCCAGGACTGAGACTAAGAAAAAATGAAGGATGGAAAAGAAGGAGAACACAGGTTATTTTAAAATTACAATTCTGAGTTCCTATAATATAGTGTAGACTTGGCAATAAGGATATAAACTATTTGGATGCCCGGTTAAAACTCAATCAACTGCAGGAGTGCCTAAGGGGAGAGAGGACCCTGTAAGACTCACCAGAGGGAAGTGGTCGAGATGTAGTGCACCATCTGGATGAAAGGCAGTGGATCGGAAGTGGCGCCGCAGCTAGTGCACACACACTGGGCCCGGAGGGGAAGAAGCAAAACCAAGCAGCCACGGTCATTAACGGTTTTGGCAACTATTGGCCACCCCACATCCCAGGACAAGTGTTCTTAAACAAAAAGTCTAAGAAGTGATAGGGATAGAAACAAGGTTCACCTGCTCAAACAGTGTCATTGCAAATTTCTGGTGGGAGATGCAGTGCTTGGCAGTACATATATCCTCTTTGGTTTCATCGGCAATGTGGAAGTGAATTCTCATCAGCAGGTTTTCCTAATAGGGAAGAACAAACGCAGTATACCAACAATACTTAACAGACAAATGTACAAATTGTTTGGCAGGTTATTCAGAGAAACAGCAATCTTCCTGGAAGACAGAAAGTGATTTTTTTTAACTCTTTAATTTGAATAATATAAGTTCTTAGGAAGTTTCAAAATAATTATATAGAAAGTCAATATACCTTTCACCCAGTTTCCTCCAATGTTAACATCTTGTATAACTATACTACCATGTCCAAACCAGGAAATGGCCATGAATACAATCCAGAGTTTATTCAGGTTCCACCAGACTTCACTCCTTTGTGTTTATGCGTGGCTCCATACAATTTTATCACATGTATATGGTCACGCGACCACACCACACTCAAGATGGAAAACTGGTCCATAGCCACAAGGACCCCTCAAACTATCCTTTTACAGTCTCACCGACCCAATTCCAACCCTGACTCCTAGCAAACATGGATCTATTCCCTAGTCTCTGTAATTTTGTTATTTTAAAAATGCTATGTGAATGGGATCATATAATGTATAACCTTTGGATATTGCATTTTTGACTCAGCATAATTCCCTTTAGATCCAATCTAAAGACTACATAAATCAAGAGTTTATTCCTTTTTACTTCTGTGTAGTATTCTGTAGTACAGAAGTCCCACAATTTGTAACACATTTTACCCATTAAAGGAATTTGGGTTGTTTCTAGTTTGGGGACTATTATGAAAAAAGCTTCCATGAATATTCATGCATAGGTTTTTCTATGAACATAAAATTTCGTTTCTCTGAGATGCAGGTCCAGAAAGGCAACTGTTGGGTCATATGGTGGTTTGCAGATTTCTTCTTTTAAGAAACTGCCAAACTTTTCCAAAGCAGCATTACCATTTTACAATCCCATCAGCAATCTGTGGTCCAATTTCTCACGAGTAGCTCTAACTTTGGCCTGCAGTTCACCCCGTAATGGGACATATATATCCTTCTCTCGGATTGTTATTGGATGCACAGCTTTCTGAAGGTTGACGGAGAGAACCCAGAGTTCAGAGGAGTTAGGGTCTTCCACTAAAAGTCACTGGCAGAAACATAGTTATCTAAATATCATATTACATGTGTGCTAAGCACTCAGTTATTCTGTTTAATTATTTGTAGTAATGCAGGGATTCTCAAAGTGTGGTCCCCAAATCAGCAGCATTAGTATTAGCATCACCTTGGAACTTGTCCGAGGCAGACATTCTTGGGCCCTACTCCGGAACCACTGAGTCAAACACTCAGGAGGACAGGGCACAGCAATTTGTATTTTAATGAGCCCTGTCCCCTCTGAAGGTGACAGCCAATGTTTTATGTAATGGCAAGCACAAAACACCCCTAAGCCTGAAGGAAAAAGAGTAAACCTGCAAGGCCAGTCACACTGCATTAGCAGAGCTACCCTCGTACTCCGAGAAACTAGGGAAATGTCTAGTTCTGACTATAGAGACCAGGGGCACAGTAAATAACCACAGTACAGTAGCTAGTCCCTGCTGGAGACCATCAGCAGTCCCACCTCATATCAAAGAGGGCCAGAGGCCAGCACTTACAAAGCACTCTGCAGCATCATCCATAATTCCCAGCTGGAAGCGCTGTTCATCCTGGAAAGTCTTTGCCAGAGCACTGCGGAGAGTGTCAGACGGAAGCACTTTTTCACTGCTACACTGAAACTGGTTAAAGATGCCCTGTAGGGAAGAGGTTAGACAAGGGGAAAAGCACAGTGCTGTTATTAAGCTTCTACACATCCCAGTCTGTCATGCTAGCATCTCCATGCTCATAGCTATGGAGCCAAACGAACTTCCTACAAGTTGATATGCTTGCAGTCAGTAATAACAAAATAAAAAATGAGCCAGAATAAAGGGAATGATCCTATGCTAATAAGAATGAGGATCCTTGCCCTTCCAACTGAGCATGACAACATTAAGGACCTATCAGGAGAGACCACGGTCCTGAGGCGACGACATTCAGTCGCCTCATTTCCTCTGACACAGATACAGACAGATGCTCTACAGTAAACAAACT
>PVKM010036541.1:0-14769 GCA_004027735.1 Carollia perspicillata
AATGTGGAGGAGGCGGGGTTCGTGCCGTGGCAAGGGATATTGGCATAGTACTTGGCTACTTTATAGAGCTGTCCTTTAAATATTTCATGACCAAGGTCCTTGGAAGGAAAAGATAATGTTGAAATGGTAACAAAAGAATGTTCCAAAGTACCATGTTTAATCTCTGTTCATTTATACTCTCTAATTATGAAGTTTTTCCCCAGTTCTAGATATCTGATTTCCACTTTTGAAAGTAGGGATAAAATTTCCTTTTCTTTTAAAAGGATATCTTGAATATTGAAAAAAATGACATGAAGACACTTTGAAAATATCATCACTCCATAGCATGATAATTACTTTTTTTTTGTTTTATCTGTGATATCCTCTCAGATCTGATGTAACTCATTTCAAATTCACCCACGTACTCTTTTTCTATCCCTCTTTTAAAAATACTTTTATAAATAGAATACTATCTTTTCAATTCTCTTTGGTTGCCATTACTTATTTTTCAGGCTTAAGCAATGACGTTTCATTCTAACGTCAACATTGGAAACTATCTGAGTCATCTCCTAGTTATGGACTGATAGCAGGAGAGTCTTATAAAGAAATGTAAGGCTCTGGAATTTTGCTTTCTCTTGATTCAGAAAAATCTAAACTGTTGTCCTTCAGGGCAAGACACAAAGCACATTCATTAAATCAAGATTTTCCTGATAGAAATCGACATGGGCTCTCCTGACAATCTCGCCTGTTTCAGTTCTATTGGGCTACTGTTCACATGTCCAGAGGTCCATCAAAGAATGGATATTATAAATCAAATTTTAAAAGTTTACTCAGGTGTATTAGAACCATTACCCATGATCCAATAGAAATAATCCCCCAAATCATCGTCTAACCAAATGCAGTTTTATTAACTATCATACATTTTTAATAGCCGACTGGCTGTATTCATTGTAATTCAAGATCGTGCCCCCACTGCCATCATAAATCACTTGTTATGCTCTCCTGCTTCATAATACCAGCATAACCTTTTGCTGTATCTTGCTGTCAAAACATTGCTATTCGAATTGATACAGTTTTATTCCACATGTATGCACCTCTCTGTAACCTACTGAACAGAAGAAGTAATTTACTACCTCTGAGTTTTTTCTCCAAACACCTGTCATAATTAAAACTCTAAGTCAATGGAAAATTCTTGACAATCGTGTTCATTCTTACGAGCTTCTTTTTATAGAGCAAACAGGATGTGGACTGTGTACAATGGCTGGTGCATGACGTATGAATAATGGAAGCTTTATTTGCTCAGCAGTCCAAAGGACTCCATTTGAGAGCCAGCTGAAACATGATTCACTGGACCCATCCATGGTTCCCACACCAGGGGCAGACTGGTGTAAAAGACCCACATTTCCAGGACTACAGAAATGGTAGTCCTTAAATTGCCTGCAATGGGATATCATCCCACTTTCCATATAGATTGCGCATGTGTGTTGATTTTACCCTGGCTGTTTTGTAAGACAGATCTTTCCCAGATGCTTAGAAAGCATCTGGAAAATAGTTGTTCAATTCAAGGCATCCCTGGCATCCACACCAATTGTTAGGGAGATAAGCTGAGATGCATAAAAACTGAATGTGTCACAGAGATCTAATGAATGGTACCGCCTTTTTCCCCTTATCTGACACTTGAAACACAATACAGTGTATTTTGGCTGAGAGGCGCCTTCTTTCTGTTTTTACGTACACACTTTCAGAAAAAGGCATAGGAAACCTATGGGAGCCCAACCTAAACTGGTCTGAGATGAGACCAGAAATTAAGTTTCTTCCGGGAAACCACATGTGCTTTGAAATCCAGTCTGACTTCAGCCAAACTATCCTTCCTCTTCTCAACCCTATAACAATAGTCATTATGTTCTTTTATCAGAGAAATGGGCTCTCTGTCTTTACTCTTGTTCAGGGGGTAGGTACATGAGTTAGCTTTATAATGAAATGGACAGAAGTATGTGCTCTCCTGACCTGCTTTCCCCACATCCAATTCTTTGGGAAAAAAAAAAAAAACAACCATTGATTTTACTTTTAATATCCCTCATATGGCTATAGCGTCAGATTTCATTATTTTCTTTATCTATAGTGTCCTTAGCCATATCCCAGAAGCAACCCAGGAACCAATTCTTTAAAAATAAAAAGGACTTGAAAACTTTTATTGCTTCTAAAATTGAAATGCACTGAAAGCACCGAAACAAAGATGCTTGCTGGGAGCAAGTGTAGGAGAGAGAGGATTGCAGCTTGACTCGGGCTGTCTCAGTGGGGAGGGCAGGAAGTGCTTGGGCCTGGGGCAAGTGATTGAGCCGAGTGCACAGGACTGGGTGAGAGGTTTCCTGAGGAGACTGAACACTTGAGCTAGAGTGGACAGCGGAGGCGACAAACAGGTTGGTTTCACATAAGAAAATCTAACAATGTGTTAATAGGAGATAAGGATGGGTGGGGAGTTCTGTAGAGTCTGTTTGAGCCACTGAGCTCGTGAAGTGGATGGATGGGGAGCTCCACACATAAAATCACTGGGAATTTGGTCATTGTCTCGGGATGGGCAAGGTGGAGAGGAGGAAGAGAAACTGGAATGAGTAGCCTAAAGCTGAGGTGATAAAAACAACGTTGGAAAGAAAACATCTGGAAAACTTTGCAGAGAGTTGGTAGCCCAGCAGTTGTGCTAACACACAGCCAAAACAACTGCTCCCTGTCTCTAGCACAGAGAAAAATCATCTAAACCTGGCTGGAGTGTCACAGGGACAAAACCACCAACACTGTATTTCCCACATGTTAGCTATTTGTTTTTATACTACAGACACAAAATTTTTCAGAGACTGAATGTAATTACTGAAGCAAGGGGGAAAGAAATCTGGATTTGATTTGAAAATTGGTTTCAAATTAGTGGGGACACAAATGCAGAGTAGCCATATGTGGCCAGGAGATCCTAAACAACGCGAGAGAAAGGAAACAGACTAAAGTAGTTATTTGAACCGGCGAAAGGATTTCATTGCATATGGTGGCTAGTCAAAAACCTCTACCTTTGGCTTAGAAAATGTTTTTATGTTTTTATAAAAAGGAACTTTATTTAAATATAATGAATTAATAGAGTGCAAATCTGGCTACCTCACTTCCCATCGTCAATTCCGTTCCAGGAAGAGAGCACTCTGGAATCTTCTGGAAAAATGATCTTCTCGAGCCTTCCCAGGAAGATTACAGGAAGAACCTATGTGTTAGGTTTAATATCATGAAAAACAAGGAGTTGAGAGGTCAGCAAAGCTCTGATTAAGTTTATTCATTGATTCACTTGACATATGTGAATTACACTCCAGTCCAGAAGTATGAAATAAATATCCAGACCTTTGGAGGTCAGTTACTATATCCAATTCATCTTTTTGTCCCTCACAACACTTAGCACCAGTTTGTGAGTTAAACGAGTCTGATAATGGCAACAGTGACTGTGGCTGCAGTGTTTAAAAAAAACCTCATGGACAAAGAATAATTTTAATTTGTCCTTGAGCAGAGGGATAGTCTATCTAGAAATTTTAAAAGGTGGGGAGTTATAGATCTTCATAAATTTGGAAGTTAGATTTGCTTCCTAATCCAAATGTGGACAGACAGACTTAGACCCTTCATCTATCATCCATCCATCCAATAATTCATTTAGAATCCTCTCTGTTCTAGGCCTTATGCCATATATTAAGCATGTTTTATAAAATAAATTACTGGGTTAGCCAAAAAGCCTGTATAGTTTTTTCCTTAAAATAAGAGACACATATTTCATTTTCACCAATAACTTTATTGATTTGGATATTTTGAGTTTGTCAGCTCCCTCCTGCATGGTATAACATCGATTGTTCTCAATTAATGTCTTAATTTGATTGCTATCAACCTCAACTGGTCTACCCAACTGTAGAGCATCATACAGCAAGAAATATCCAGCACAAAACTTCACAAACCACTTTTGACATCAGTCACAGTACCTTCGCCGTACACTGCACAAATCTTTTTTTTGCATTTCAGTTGCGTTTTTACCTTTCTTGAAATAATAAAGCATAAGATGCCGAAAATGTTCTGTATTTTGTTCCATCTTCAATAATAACATGGCTACTACTCAAAAATTCACCAATTTTGGTAAGTTTTTTTAATGCATGCTGATATGATAACTGTCACAATAGAATCTAACAAAATTGTTTTGAATGAAGTTAGACAACTAAGCACTCCTAGAGCCATCTTACAGAAAAAAACCAAACAAACTTTTTTGTCAACCTAATATTTACACTCTCTGCCCTAATGAACCTTAGAGTCTAGTGGGAGGAGATAAATTGAAAACAGGTAAATAAATAGCTGAGTGAGAAAGAAAAACTAACTAAAGAAATCTAATTTTTGGCTTGTAATGATAACTTTTAAGATCTACATACGTTCTTAGCAACCTTCAAATATGCAATACAGTATTGTCAAGTATAGTCACCATGCTGCACATCCCATCCTCAGGACTTATTTATTTTAAAACTGGAAGTGTGAACCTTTTGTTACAAAAATTTTGTGACTGCATACAGTGATGGCTGATAACTAGACTTACTGTGGTGATCTTTTTACCACATATCCAATCACTATGTCGTTCACCTGAAATTAAATTCATGTTATATGCAAAAGAGAAAAATATCTAGGTTGTTCCGATAGAAAATAATGAGAGATTGATTGTCAGGGTGATAGAAAAGTCCTTTCTGAGGAACTGACACTGAATTTGGATGAGAAACCACCAGCGTCCTAAGAGGAGATAATTTGGTGAGGGAAGGAGGTCATGGTGCTTGTTGGTGTTCACGCAGAGGGAACTCTGCAAAAACCGTGAGATGGGAACCACCGTGGCTCTTTTGGGAACCGAAAGGAAGGTTTGTAACTCAATTTTTGAGACTTGGTTTTGGATACAAATGGGATATTTGAGTGCAGATCTCCTAGAATAAGGAGACAATTTTTAGCTTGAAAGGGAGTGAAATGCCATGGGTAATATTTGTTTCATAAATATGCAGAGTCATCCTGGGCACTGGGGAGATAAAACTAGGAAGCTTTCACTTTAGGTGGAGAAGGCAAATGAGAGCACAAGTAACTCAACAAACAATCCAAGTTCTGATTATGATAAGGTGCTATGAGGTTGTCACAGTATGATGAGGGTGATAATGATGCTTTAAATAGGAAAGTCAGAGAAGGCTGTGGGCAAGACAGCAGCCTCATAGCCTGGAGGGAGAGCATTTTAACAGAGCATGCGCCACGGTCCTGATCTGAGCTTCTGTGCAGCTTTTTCAAGTGTTACAAAGTCTGTCACAAATATCTGGGGATATCTTCAATATTCCTGTGTCCCACGACCATGTCCAGAGGCAGCCCATCATTTCGGGAAAGCCAAGGTCATCCCTGCATGCTGCATCTCCTCTCTGTTTGACTTGTGTCACTCTATCTCACCCACACCTTTCCACATCTTTCTACACTGCCTTCTCCTTCTCGAGGCGGAGGCTGTAAGTTGGGAGGAGCCTCAAACAGCTAAGAGCAGGAACTCAATATGGCCTGGGGGGCGGGATGAGGAAATAGGTTGGGTGCCTATAATGTGAATATTGGCGTGGTTCACTGACCAGTGGAGTTGACTTCAACCACCTGCCCTGAGTTCCTGGTGGCTCTGGGCCAAGTGCTTGAATCTCCCTAACACATGCACAGACATTTGGCTGAGAGAATGTGAGCTCGCAGTGTGGAAGCAAATGCATGGGTATCTAAGTACAAGATCAAAATAAAATGGAGACCTGTGTTCTCAAAGGCAAACCGAGACTTTACCAAGTTGCACTTAAGATGAACTGAGATGTTAGCAGGTTATCTATGTAATGAGAAATTAGGTATATAAAATATACGAATATATTTTCTTCATAGAATTAAGTCACCCAAGAATCAGATTCAACAGACATTAATTGAGCACCTATTATATACCATGTACTCTGCAGATTTAATTCCTACAGTGGCCCCTTGCTGTAAGGCCAATTTTTTCCACTTTACTTACAAGAAAGGGGGAATGGCCTGACACGTTGGAAAGAAACAGAGCAGTAGGATCTTCTGACAACAGATTCGGAGTCACCTCATGAGATACCAACTGCCTGCTCAGCATCAAGACAGCATGTTGGGGGCAGCCTGGGATCAGTCAAAAGCAGTGATGGTCACGACAGATTAAGAGCGTGAGTTACAATTTCAGTGTTACTTTTTTTCTAGCCATGTGAGCGTGGGCCGGTAACTTACCTTCTTCAGCCTCAGTCTCCTGTCTCTAAAATGGGAATAGTGATAAAGCCTACCTCGCAGCTGTTGAAGAATTAAAGAAGCTTCCAGCATCATGCCCAGCGTATTTGTCACTCAGTAAATGTGAGCTACCTGTCATCTCAGAGGAGCGAACTTGAGGTGCTTGGTCACATGCACCAGCTCATCCTGTCCTCCCAGAGTGGAGGAGTGGCACACATGCAGCCAGCTGACAGAGGGCAGGGGACACTGATATAACAGTGCCCCCAGACAGGTGCCCCTGGCTCCACATCCGTCTCCATGGAGAAGGAGCCCCCAGTGGCCCTCGTCAAAGCACAGGCATGCCACTGCCCCGCCTCTCACATCTGCGACCAGGGGCAGAAATGTCAGGGGGACAGGAATGCAGTGGGATGCTCTGGTATCTCAAGGCATATTGACAACCCGAGTCTCACATCAGAGAACATTCAGGTTCCCAACATTGAAGAACCTCAGTTTGAATCAAAGTGCTGCCTTTTTAACATAATCACTGCCCCTCAGCGCCTTCTAGATGCCTAAGACAATTTACATAAATATTTGCATAAATATTTGCATGCCAAATGTGAGTGTTCGAATTGGGCTTTTACAAGAAAAAATTGAGTTCTAATTTAACTTAAATGTGTGTGTTGGGGGAAGGAGTTGTGTGTTTACCGTATCAAATATCCTGCCTAATAAATTATATTTGAGAAGTTAAAAATAAGTGCGTCACATGACTTTTGGAGTTAAAAAAAGTAAATCAGAAGGAAGAAAAGGGAAGCGAATTGTCTTAAGTCTACCAGAAAGGCCTGATGTATTCAGAAACTTGTTTACTTTTCTTCAGACTAATATGCAGCACTTAGCACAGAGAGCAACCGGAGAACTGTTGAATAGAAAGCACGGGGATGGCAGCAGTGATTACAACACGTGACTGTGCAGCTGGGAGGTTCCCCTCCCCCTCTGTCAGATCGGTTGCTACGTTGATATGTGAGGCTCAAAGGAACAGAATTAATGCGCTCTGTTTTGTCTCTGATGTGTTGGTATTCCCTCAAAAATCCTCGACAGAATTAATAGCCAGTGAGTCACAGTGATTAGAGATGGAGGGGTGAGCTCTCGTGAGGCCCTTGCCACACATTCATCTCCTGTGTGGAGGCAGGGGCCTGGCACGATGACCCCTCCCCCGTCCTTCTACAGGGCAACAATTTTCAGCTGTGAATAGGGCATTAATTTTTTTCTCTGAATAATGAATACAGGGAATAATTTTCCTCCATTTTGAGTGACAACAAAAATCAGATGAAATCTGGGAAGGTCACTGGAGGAGGTGTTATAAATCCCCTAAAAATGACAAAGTTGAATTTCAAGATTGTACAGCCTGATCATTTTACTTCTGCTTTTTAAAATGATGATGCAGTGTTTTCTATTAATATAGAGATCCTATGAAATAGGCAAAGATCCTCTGGAGAATGTTCTAGTTCAGTCAGTGAAAATAGGGAAGCGTGTGGTAGAAGGCGGCAGAAACAGGAAGGTGACATCAGGTCGTGAGAATGAAACCGTAGTGTTTTTGGGGAGTCCCAGCCTCTGCCTCTGTCCTCCTCCAGCTCCCCTTTGCCCTCTGATGCCTTCACCCTTGGGCAGGAATGTGGAGGAAGGGACTTGAGAAAATAATTTATGACCTTTCTTTTCACTATTCCTCAAGAGTAGTTGAGAATTCAGAGTCCTGCCGCTGTCTGTGGGTAAAATTCTTCCTAATCCAGACCTACTTCTTTCTGGTTTCTAATCCATAGTCTGCTACCCCAATCCAGCTGTCTTTACTTGCTGCTGAGAAATTTACTTAAACCCTGAAGAGACTTCCAGAGGGTGAAATTGCTACCATATAGCATTCTGCTATCGAAGTTTGTGACCACTGTGTATTTGGTAGTGATTTTGGAGCTCAGGAGGTGAAGATCACACCCTAGGCCACTTCTGACCTGCCCATCCAAACGCATTAGGCTTTGCCATGCCCAACTTTCGGAAGCTGGCTGAGGATGCCAGCGGTAAGATGGTAGGACAGAAAGGTGAGAAGCAGATAAAATTGAAGAAGAAAGATTATCTCCCTTCATTATTTCTTCTTAAGTCAGCAGAGGTTGGTTAGCAGCGAGGAAGGGAAGTAAGTATCTAGTGTGTCAGTTACGAAGCTGGTGTTGTAAGTCATCAAACTGTCTGGAACAGAAGTCCTAGGAAACGCACTGCCTACTCTTAGGTGGTTTCCCTTTGCCCTGCGAAATGGCTTACCATAAAGATGTTGAGCCATCACAGAAGGCTACTCTTCACAGAAACCCATTCCTGATTTCCCAATGCCCAGCACGGTCGCAGAGCACCAAATCTGTCTGCCCTGATTTACGGCTCCACGAGTGTACACATAAATCTTTTCTCCCATCCCTTGCCTAAAAATTTCCCTTTTCTGAAGAGTGGAGAAGACTAATTGTTAATGTTATTAAATTAGTTAGAATAAAATCTAAAAACAGGCACCTTTGAACATTCGATAGAATGTACTTTGTCTCTCTCATTAGCAGAAATAGCAACTAAATTCCCCTCCTCATCCATCTGTTCCTGAACCTTTAAAGAAAAAATAAGGCATTAAATGAAAAGCATTAATTGAATTATCCTCTAATAGGACTGACTAACTTTAATCACAAGTATGCTGAGTCATGTTGTAGTCACTACACAATTCTATAAATTATTTTCATTTGATTTTTAAATATGTTATATAAATTTTCACTGTAGGAACAGATTGTGTCCTGTTGGACTGTGTTTGGGGATCTATCAGATGTGACTAGAAAGATTTTATCCCAATCCTTTGCGCTTATGAGAACTCTTAATTGTAGGACCACCAGCCTACTACAGGCTGTTAGGTTCCAGGAAAAAAGTCCTGGGCACACATGCACAGGTGCTCAGTTCAGAATCATTTTGAAAAATAACTTTCCCCATAAGTTTCCTATTACAGTAACAGAGAGCATTTACATATTAAAACATTTTTCAGTGGATTATTAAAATGATGACAGGAACAATAACAAAAAAGATAATAGACAAAAGATAATTAACAAAGATAATTCCAATTCTGGTTCATCATAATCCCCATCTTAAAGAGTATTTGGGGAACTATAGCACCAGTATCATTGCAATGGTGAATCCTTTGGTCTTCTTTATTTAAAAAA
This sequence comes from Carollia perspicillata, assembly GCA_004027735.1. Taxonomy (NCBI): domain Eukaryota; kingdom Metazoa; phylum Chordata; class Mammalia; order Chiroptera; family Phyllostomidae; genus Carollia; species Carollia perspicillata. The sequence goes on from PVKM010036541.1 coordinate 9,468, forward strand.
TCTAAAAGATAGTGAAGCTGGTTACAATAAAAAGAAATATTCCCAAGATATTGCTTACTAGAGCAATATTGTAGACCCAAATATTTGAATAAAGAAATTCAAATGTGTATAAACAGACCACTCATTTTATAAAATAATTAATCCTGAAAACTTTTAGTCAAGAGAATTAGATTAACCCACTATATTTCATTGAAATTGAATGCGACTAGGTCCTGGAGGGAAACACTGATCTCTACAGAGACAGAGTTGCTGCAGACACATCATAATGTGTTCAAAGTGTGAGAATCTCACAGATGGGACTTGGGACAGGCTGCTGGACCCAATGTAGCAGTGACGAGAGCCCCAGGGCACAGTGCAGGGGAAGACAAATCACACAGTAATGGCTGAGCAGGATGAGTTCTTCTTGAGTCCATCGAAGGTAACCATAAAAAATATCCTACAGAAGGGGCTGATTACCTCTTGTTAGGATTAGGATGAAATACTCCTTATATTAAAACATTTTAAAAATACCTATTTTTATAAATGTTTTCAAATAGATCTAGCAAAGATATTCTCAAATGTTTCTTTTTAAACTGATGGGAGACACAATTAAGAAATTCTGAAACCAATTCTTCGAAAGAATTTAATATTAAATTATTCTAGCCCTGGCTGGTGTGGCCCTATGGATTGATTATCAGCCTGCCAAACAAAAAGTTGCTGGTTCAATTCCTGGTCAGAACACAGCCTGGGTTGTGGGCCAGGTCCCCAATTAGGGGTGTGCAAGGGGCAACCGGTTGGTGTTTCTCTCACACATGGATGTTTCTCTCCCTCTCTTTCTCCATCCCTCCCCTCTCTCTAAAAATAACTAAATAAAATCTTGTAAAAAAATGATTCCACCTGATGGAACACCTAAAAGCACAATTTTTCTTTCTCACAACTGCAAGCTTTGAAGGAAAAAATATCTTAGACAATGAAGGAAAAAATATCCTAGACAATGAAAAAGAAATTTAAAGCAAAGAATATCATTGACAATTTGGTTTATAATGTCACTCATGACAGTATTATCGATATGGCTCCTGGAGACTACTTTTTAATGTGTTCACTTTTTACATCACTTTACAAGTCATATTTAAACCCCTACGTCGGGGGGCTAAGTATGCAGGGCTAAAATTATTTGCCATGTCATTTAGCTAAGGAACAAAGTAATTTTAATTTTTGATCGCAATCTAATTCTAAGTCTGTGAATTCTTCTCAAGGCCCAGGAGTTGGATCCCCAGTAAGCCAGTGGAACCTACCTGTGTTCAAGAGTCCACAGTGATTTTGAAAAATTTCTCACTCATTTTTTCCTGTTCTGTGTTTCCCATGGTGAATTCTTTAAGGCAGGCAGACTACTAATCAAACCGTTCTTTGACTCAAACACCGAAGGAGGTGATGCACCTCAGTGGTCTCTGTGAAATCTACTCACAGCAGGAAGAGCTCTCTTTTCGTAAAAGAAATCTACTCACAGAAAGTAGATAGGCTTCCAATAATTAAAAAGGAAAATCGGGTTAAAAGATTTAATGAGGTTTTATCTTCATAATTAGTCACATTGTTTTGTTAAAATAAACAAACAAAAAGGAGACTCCAGTGAGCTTTCTGTGCTGTAAGAACTCAGATCTGTAGAGGGTGTTACAGTTTACAAAGCTTCCTCACAGCTCCTTTCATTTTAATTTACGTAGTGCCTGCTTATTTTTCTGTCAGGCTTTAGAAGTCTGCTGTGATCAGTTATAACCTGGAGAGCAGGGCTGGCTGGCTATAAACACACCCGGGGCACCAGCAGTCAGGTGTCTGGGTTGGTGTATAACAGAGACCCAGAATGGAAGCCCAGGAGGAGCTCAGAGCTAGAGATCACATCACATCGCCGTGAGACTCTCTGTCCTTAATTTGATTTTTTTTATTATGCAGAGTTATTTCGTAGGAGACAGTAGTCTTCCTTAAGCTTAGTTTTTAAAAGCATTCCATACCCACCACTGTTTCCTTTGAACTCTCCAGATTGAATTTTTACAGAAAATCCTCTTTGCAGTCAACACCTATAGAAACAAAACAGAAACCACTGATCTGTATCAGCGATTTTCAACTGGTGTGCCACAAAAGTTTCTAAAACACGCAATAACGTGTCTCTTTTCCCTTAGATTGTCAAATAAGAAAATGACAACAGCCATTTTATATGAGAAAACATAGTGACGAATGAATGAAAATTATACCTATTTTTGTCATATTGGCAAAAAATATATTTTTTGGAGTGTCAGAAAATGGTAGTTACGTGTGCCCTGAGATTAAAAAGATTGAAAATTGCTGATCTAGATGAATTTGCTTTTGAAATATTGATAAATGAAGGAAAAACCATATGCTTCACATGGTAAAAATAGCTGGCGTCTTGTTTGTAAAATTCAAATAAGCATTTCCTAATTACTTCTGTAGATTCTGGTTCACTTTGTAATTTCCAGACTGCCACCTGAACACTTGTTTCAGGCTGTTTCAGGCTGTTGCAGGACACAGCTGAGCTAGTTTTGAAGGCCCTTCTTTGTATGAGAGCTTCTTCTCTTTTCTCCCTCTGGGACTCTGCCTCAGAGCATTTTTACCTAAAGTTGTGTTTGAACATCAATAGACAAATGGAGAGCTGAGGCAATTATACTAGTAATTTAAGCAGAAAAACAACAAAAGAACACTTTGCCTGAGTCATTGGGAAATTTCTGGCAAATACCTTTTTCTGTTTCAATGATCTGTAAGTTTGCCTAACTTCTTTGCTTGGAGGGTATAGATCAGGTCTGTGTCACACAGCTCTGGGCATCTCAGGGGCTACACTCGATCGCCTCATTTCCTGCTGCTTCAGACTGATTCTATTCTAGGAAGGTTACACCGTGATAGCAAGGTTCAGTGGTTCTGAGGCGAGGCATGACACTTAGACTGATATTTTAAGTCCTTAACTGATTTTGGGACCTGGTACACCAGGCATGGTGAACTAAACCAGCTGACATTTTCATTCACTGATTCTCTCACTTGTCACTTCTAGAGTGCTTGCTCTGTGGTAGGTCCTGAGGGTAGGAAAATGACAATGTCTTGGCAGTAGCACTCTGAAGAGTTGGAAGACACATGAAAAAGTAGTTACAATACAACACAGTCAATGTGGGCAAAAGGACACATCCTCCAGAAGTTTCAGACCCAAAGAAGCAGAGTGACAAAACAATTTCTCATGAATATACTTTTCATGCTTATCTTGTTTTATTTTTCTCCTACAGTCCCTTCAGGAAGAGATAAACCTTTCTCTCTGGGGATTCGTTTGTGCCTGTCAAAGATATTCAGTGTCTGGGAGTTCTGGGCAAAACAGTGTCAACAGATGAGGTCTGGGCAGAGGTTTGTCATGTATCTCTGCCAGCCGCTCTCCCTGGCAGATGGCAACAGCTGCTTCGACTGAGTCTAAGACAGTCCAGGAAGAACCCATGCAAAATGTCCTCTTTATAATATTAATGACTTTTTCTGAGAGTGGTTTTCCATGGTATCAGGGCGTAACAACTTTTGCTAATGCATTTTCTCTAATCATACAGAAATTTAAATACTCTATGTAATGAATCGCTAACCATTTCCTTAAATTCATCTCAATGTTTGCATGCTGGCATTCAGTGATGCTAATAAATCTAAATATTCATGCCTTTAAGAATGTGATTGCAGATTATGTTTTAAAATGTTGTTTTAGTAAATGTGCATTTCAGATCTGCATTTGGTAGAACATGGAAGTGTAAGTGCTGCAAGATTAGTCTCAAGTACAGTATTCTAATTTTCTATTCACTTTTTAAGCAGAGTTCTTTGATTTTCCTCACACTCCATGTTCACCTAGCTACAACGAAAATGACACATAGTCATGTTTAACTTAAGAGCATTAATTGGTGTTTGGTAATGGAAGAACATCAAAGTGATTGATGTCAGCCTTTTCCATTTTGATTTATTCACATTGAGATGCAGCCTATGAGCTATTAGCTGAAACAGGTATTAGAAATAAGTACCTTATTATCATTATTTTTAATCAAAGAAGGGAAAATAAACCTTAAATTTGAGCCATAAAAATAGACATGATAAAGTACAGAAGACTTCTACATTATTCTTAGTGTTGGCGTCATTGTTATTAGGCATACATGGTGTGTCAGGGACTCCGCTCAGTGCTTGGTGTTCACCATCTCATTTAACGCCCTGCCAGAGCCCACAGGGGTCAGTACTGCTTTATCTTCGCTTCATAGAAAAGAAACTGAGATATACAGAAGTTAAGCTATGGTCTCGGCTGAAGGCGATATTTCCCCCCTGTGAACATTCAGCAGTGTTTGGAGATGTTCTTCATGGTCACAACTGGCACCTAGTGAGGAAGGGCTAACCATTCTGCCATGCACAGGGCAGCCCCAGAACGAAAGATTGTCTGGTCCCAAATCACTCCAGTGCTGCAGTTCAGAAAACCTGGGCAGCAGCTGCATGTGATGCCTGAGTCACAGCATCGCGGGAGACTGGTTTCAGAGCAGCAGTGGGGGGCAGCTGTGGGAACAGCAGTGGTGGGGAGAGCACTGGGGGACACCGGTGGGGAGAGCAGTGGGGTGCAGCAGTGGGGTACAGCAGTGGGGTGCTGCAGTGAGGTGTAGCTGTGGGAGACAGTGGTGGGCACAGTGGGTGGGGGACAGTGGCTGCAATGGCCAGTGGCTCACCACCACGTAAGGCAGTGGCTTTTTGCTTTCATGCCTCACAGCGTGCTCTGAAACACCTGTGCAGGTGCAGCCTGGGTTAGTGTAGACGTTAACAGCTCAGGCAACCCTTCACCAGTGTGCAACTTTCCTTTTGACTAATGGGACAGTTTCAAGAGCATTATCCATAGTTCCTCCGTGTGTCCCAGAGGGACTGAGTTTGTATTGCTCAGTGGTCCCCAAAATGTCCAGTGGGCACTCACTGACCTAGTGCCATCTCCCACTGGTAAAGTGTTGCCCAGGGCTGTCGACCCCTCTGCAATGCCAGGCTACATCTGCTCCTGGGCTTCAGAGAAAGCTTTGCAGAAGAGAGACAGAAACCACCCACGGAGCATGAGCTGGGTGCTGGTAAGTACGGGAAACCACGGTGAAGTCAGTAATACACACACAGTGGGTGTTTACAACTTCCCCGTCTCACTCCAGGCACACTCTCTTCTTCCTAGACATTCCTCCCAAATAAATTATCTATACCCAAGTCCTTAGTTTAAGTTCTGCTTTTAAGGGAACTCAAGGTAAGGCTAGATAGTCTGGCCTGTGAAGCTGCAAATCCAAGTAAACAGAAC
>PVKM010036542.1:0-14753 GCA_004027735.1 Carollia perspicillata
TTTTTGTCCATGTGTCCTTTATATTTGTTCCTGTGACCCCTTCCCCTTTTCCCCTGAAATTCCTTCTCCTCTCCCCTCTGGTTACTCTCAGCCTGTTTTCTATTTCAATGTCTTTGGTTATATTTTGCTTGCTTGTTTGGTTTGTTGCTTAGCTTCCTGTAAAAGGTGAGATCATATGGTATTTGTCTTTCACCATCTGGCTTATTTCACTTAGCATAATGCTTTCCAGTTCCATCCATGCTGTTGCATAGGGTAGGAGCTCCTTCTTTCTTTCTGCTGCATAGAATTCCATTGTGTACATGTACCATAGTTTTTTTATCTATTCATTTACTGATGGGCACCTAGGTTGCTTCCAGCACTTGGCTATTGTAAATTGTGCTGCTATGAACATTGGGGTGCATATGAAAGATTAAAAATTTTAATTAAAAGTATATTTTGTAGTTTTCCATAGCTAAGAGGTAAACATAGATATTTCACTATGATATTTATTTTAAACTTCATAAATTATATGGAATAAAATGTCAGAAAAAGGTGTTAGATGAATGTAATAATACCTAAAATATTTAGACATTCTATAAAACATACTAAATGGCTCAGAAATCGCAGTTTTAAATATTTTTATTTTTGAAAAAAATTAATAGAGTTTATTTTTTAGAACAGTTTTAGGTTCACAGAAAAACTGAGTGGAAAGTATAAAAAGTTCCCATAGGATGACTCCCCCATTATCAACATCCTGCTCCTAAGTGGTCCATTTGTTACAATCATTGACCAATATTGGCACATCAGTATAACCCGAAGTCTATAGTTTACATTAGGGTTCACTCTTTGTGTTGTACATTCCATAGGTATACACAAATGGGTAATGATAAGTATCTGTGGTTACCATATCATACAGAGTAGTTTCACTACACTAAAATTTGCCCCTCTTTCCCCATAACCCCTAAAAATCAATAATATATTTACTGTCTCCCTTGTTTGCCCTTTTCCAGAATGTCATACAGTTTGAGTCAGAAGCCTTTTCAGATTGGCTTTTTCCACTTAGTAATATGCATTTAAGTTTCCTCCATGGTTTAATATCTCATTCCTTTTTAATGATGAATAATATTTCATTGTCTTAATGTACTACAGTTTATTCATTTACTGAAGGACATATTGGTTGCTTCCCAGCAACCAATTTGGCAATTATGAATGAAACTCACAAATATGTGTGCACCGGTTTTTTGCGTAAACATAAGTTTTCAATTTTGGGAGGTAAATACCAAAGATTACAATTACTGAATTGTATGTTAAGGGTATGTTCACTTTTTAGAAACTGCTAAACTGTCTTCCAAAGTGGCTGTACCATTTTGCATTTCCACCAGCAATGAATGAGAGTTCCTGTAGTTTTTACACCCAGTAGCTTCTGATGCTATCAGTGCTCTGGATTTTGGCAATTCTAATTGTTGTATGGTGGTATTTCACTGTTGTTTTAATTATCAATTCCCTAAATGACATATGATATTGGGCATCTTTCCATATGATTATCTGCCATCTGTATATCTTCTTTGGTGAGGTGTCTATTAAGGCCTTTTGCTCATTTTTAAATCAAATTCCTCATTTTCTTATTAAACAATAAACAGTTTCAAGAGTTTTGTATATTTTGTGTTTTTAATTTCTGTTTTTAAGTATTTTTATTGATTATGCTGTTACAGTTTTCCCAATTTCCCCCCTTTATCACCCCTCCACCCTGCCACCCCAACCCTCCAGCATTCCACCCTGCCCCCTTAGTTCATGACCATAGGTTGTACATGTAAGTTCTTTCAGTCCTGTGTTTCCTATACCACTTTTTATCTTTCCCCATCTATTTTATGCCTACTAATTATGCTTTGTCTTCCCTGTACCTTTTCCCCCCACTCCTCCCTTCCCCCACCCCGCTGAACTCCCTCTGTGTGATTTCCCTTTCTCTGATTCTGTTCTGTTCTAGTTGTTTGCTTAGTTTTTGTTTTTGTCGTTTTTCTTTTCTTTTAGGTTCATTTGTTGATAGTTGTGAGTTTGTTGTCATTTTATCATTCATATTTTTTATCTTCTTTTCCTTAGATTAGTCCCTTTAACTTTCATATAATAAGGGCTTGGTGATGAACTCCTTCAACTTGACTTTATCTGGGAAGCACTTTATCTGCCCTCCCATTCTAAATTAAAGCTTTGCTGGATAGAATAATCTTGGATGTAGGTCCTTGCTTTTCATAACTTGGAACACTTCTTTCCAGCCCCTTCTTGCCTGTAAAGTTTCTTTTGAGAAATCAGCAGATAGCCTTATGGGAACTCCTTTGTAGGTAACTGTCTCTTGCTGCTTTTAGGATCTTTTCTTTGTCTTTGATCTTGGGTAACTTAATGATGAAGTGCCTTGGTGTGGTCCTCTTTGGGTACAACTTCTTTGGAACTCTCTGGGCTTCCTGGACTTTCTGGAAGTCTATTTCCTTTGCCAGATTGGGGAAGTTTTCCTTCATTATTTGTTCAAACAAGTTTTCAATTTCTTGCTGTTCTTCTCCTAGCACCCCTATAATTTCGATATGGGAACATTTCAGGTTGGCCCAGAGAATCCTCAGCCTCTCTTCATTTTTTTGTATTCTTCTTTCTTCGTTCTGATACAGTTGGATATTTAGTTCTTCCTTTTGTTCTGAATCGTTGCTTTGAATACTGGTTTCCTTCTAGTCATTGTTGGTTCCCTGAATATTTTGCATTATTTCATTTTGTGTATCTTTCATTTGTTCTTTCATTTTTCAACCAAACTGAATCAGTTCTGTGAGCATTTTGATTACCAGGGCTTTAAATTCTCCCATCAGATAGGCTGGTGATGTCCTCATCACTTAGTTCTGAGGTTTTGCTGTGTTCTTTCATTTGGGCCACATTTCTTCCTCTTGGTGCACTTGATAAGTTGTAAGGGGCGTGGCCTGAGGTATTCACCCAGGCAGGGCAATCCCCTTTGCTGTGCTGCCTGTGGGGGAGGGGCCAGAGAAGGAACAATGCGGCTTGCTTGCAAGTGTCTAGCTCACTTTCCAACAGACTCTCGTGTCAGACTGGAAGTATCTCCCACTGCAGCAACCTCAGCCTTAGCCCAGAGTCAGCTCTGAGTCTCAGGTTTCCCCTTAAGTCAGTCCCTCCTGTGCAGCTATGCCCAGCTTGGCAATCGGCCCCGCCCCTCAACCTCCTTGCAGCAGTTTTTCTGAGTCATTGCACAGTCTGCCTTACCAGGCTGGTTGATATTTTCTTTAATTCCTTGGTTGTCAGAGTTCTATGCAGTTTGATTTTCTGGTGATTTTGGTTATTTATTGGTTTTAGACTGGTTGTTGTCCTCCTTTTGGTTATGGGAGGAAGCAAAGGATTTCTACCTATGCCTCCATCTTGGCTGGAACTAGTTCTCTGTATATTTTGGATAACAGTCCTTTACCAGCTATTTTGCAAAATATCTGCAACCATTTTGTCCCATTCTATGACTGCTCATTCTGTTGACATTGTCTTTCTCAGAAAAGTTTTTCATTTTAGTGAGCCCATTTATCAATTATTCATTTCATGGATCATGCCTTTGGTGTCATATCTAAAAAGTTATCACCATACCCAAGATCATAGATTTTCTCCTATGTTATCTTCCAGGAATTTTATAGCTTGCATTTCACATTTAGGTTGGTGATCCATTTTGAGTTAATTTTTTATGATGGGTTTAAGAATTATGTCCAGATTCGTTCTTTCTCTTTTCTTTTCTTTCCTTTCCTTTCCTTCTCTTCTCTTCTCTTTCTCTTCCTTCCTTCCTTTTTTGCATGTGACCATCCAATTGTTCCAGCATTGTTTCTTGAAGAGATTATCTTTGCCCCTTTATATTACCTTTGTGCCTTTGTCAAAGATAAGTTGACTATATTTGTGTAAGTCTTTTTCAGGGTTCTCTATTCTGTTCCATTGATCTATTTGTCTATTCTTCCACATAGACCAAACTGTCTTGATTATTTTAGCTTTATAATAAGTCTGAATTGAGTTGTAAGGTAATTGACTTGTAAGGTAATTAATATTTTAGGACTTAAATGTGCCATTTTATTTTTCATTTTGTATTTATTCTCTCTCTTTTTGCTTGTCTGTGTTTTTTCTGCTTTCCAGTTGGTTACTTAAACATTTTTAATAATTCCATTTTAATGTATCTATGGTGTATTTGTACATATCTCTTTCTATAGTTTTTTAGTGATTATTCTAGGTATTATATATATATATATACATACATATATATATATATATATATATATATATATATATATATATATATATAACACAATTTACTGATATTAACAATTTACCAGTTCAAATAAAGTGTAGAAACCATGCTTGGCTTTATATCCCTTTACCCTCCCTTGTTTTTGATATAATCGTCTTTAATATTTCCTCACCTCATTTAAAACCATACATACATTTAAAACCATGTCGGACAGTGAAACATCATCCTGGGTGGGCCTCACCACATCAGAGGAAGCTTTAGAAGTAGATGAAACATTAGATACCACACTCCCACTGGTCTGTGTCTTATGGGTGCCCTCTGGGACCTGAAAGTGGCACCAGACCAACAACTAGCAAGAAAACTGGGATCACTGTTATACAACTGCAAAAGGTCAATTCTGCCAATAACCTGAATGATCCTGGAAGAGGACTACAAGCCTCAGATGACAACCATTACCCCAGCAAACACCCTCACCTCATTTCATCCTGGTGAGACCCTGAGCAGAGGAACCAGTTACCCTGTACCTAGACTCCTGATCCACAGGAACTGTGAGGTAAACTTAGTGTTGTTTTAAACTGCTAAGTTTGTGGCATTTGTTACACAGCAATCGAAAACTAATACACTTGCTTTGAGCTTTGTTAGTTGGGACTAGAGCAGCTTTGAGACAAGGGCTAATTTTGTCCCACTATTGTGGCAAAACCTTTCTGCCCAGTACTCCAAATTAAGAAATTTTCCTCTCTGGTATGGGAACAGGAGCCATTTCCACCTCCAAGAATTATTCCTTTCAATTCTTGATTATTCGTTCCCCAGCCTCAGGCATATGTTAATCAGTGTTTAGCTAAAGGCTCCGTGCTGAATCTCCTTAGGCCTCTGGGTTCCTTCTCCCTGAGCCATGGCCTGGTAACTCTCCTAGATAAGATGGGGCAACCATAGGTCTCATCTTACTTGTTCCCCATCTTGCATTCTTTGCTGTCCTTTGTTACTTGTACATAATATCTTAAAACCATAATTACATATATTTTGTCTGGTTTTTCAGTTGGTTCAGGTGAGAGGATAAATCTGGTTTCTGACATTCTAGTTTGACTATAAGAAGAACTCCAGTGCCACACTTTGTACTTTTAAATTTTCTTGGTTTTGCTCATCATGTTGTCTCTTCTACATTATTACTTGGTGAACTCCTTATGTCCCAGAGCCACGTCAGATGTTACCTCCTTATATAGCCTAATCCAAACCTCCAAAAAAAAATACCCATCTCTTCCTTTGTACTCCCAATGGCCTCATTGCATCATATTTCTACTACAGGATGCATCCCATTATATCCTAATTGCTTAATTAGGTGACTGACTTTCCTTGTGGGATGTAAAAGGAAATGGTTTTCATTCAGTGGACATTGGGGCTACAATAATGAAGGGAAATATTTTGGACTATTAAGAACTTTAGGTCAATAAGCACTCACAATGCCATAAAAGAGTAGTTTATACAAGATGCTGTGCACTGTGTATAGGAAGAAAAATCACAAAACAGGTGTCTGCCCAAGCATTACAGGAGTATATCCCTCCATCTGAACCTGAGGGCCAAGTTGGAATCCACAGGTAAAAGTATTAGTTAAAAGAAATGCTATACCAAGTAACCAAGGGTCAAAATCAAGAGACATATAGGTAGAGAACATGATATCTTTGGTTAAGGGTGAATAGTTTTAGCATGGGTATTTCAATGCTATATTCTTTACTTATTTACATTTGTAAATGTTCAGAAAAAAGTAAACCAAAGCTACTTCATCCCTCAATATTTGTTGAGTGCCTATTCTATGACATGCTCTGCTGCGTTCTAATGCTGCAAGGATAAGCGAAAAGAGGTCCAATCCCTACTCCTATGCAGCTAATGGCCACTATCAATTGCTATATTGTGTAATACAGGACACAGATGTTGAATAAAATAGTATTCAATGATCTTATCCAGGCATGCCAAGCAGTTCTTATGACATATACACATTAAGCAGAGAGTCCAGGTTGATTTTTTTTCAACACATTATTAGTATATTTCTCATCACTAGTGGCCAAGGTATCTGCCCTGCACTCAGGGATACAAACTAATGCTAATGTTAGCTTCATCAGCACACAGGAATGAAGGGCAGAGGAAGGAAGAAAAGAGGGAGGAATGCAAGTCTGCTGCCCCCAAATGCAATGAAAACCTTTTTTTCTACCTCCTGCTTTTTGTATTATACACGCTACTCTTTTCATTAGTCTATCACATTTAGTTTTGTTAAATACTGGCCTAGAGTGAATTTTGACAGACTATGTTTCACATCACTGACTTTCTCTTCTAGTTATAGAGACCTGTATCCATGAAAAGTGGGATTCTCATGGGAAGTTATTTGCAATTTTGATAAACAACGTTGGCTTAGTCAATCTAAAACAAACACATCTAGAAAAATAAGGGGCTACGGGTGGTGTTAGGGATGGGAGAATCTGTTGTACCCCGTTACTAAAGAATTGCTGTTTTCTAAGCATTACACGTGTGTTTCAAATAGACCTCAAGAGGTGTTTGTACGTCATTTCGAAAAGGAGAGGGAAAAGAGTTAGATGCTAACTTTGTGCCCTGATCTCATTGAGATGCCTTTTTTTTCCCCTGGGTCTACTATATTCTTCCTCAAAAGGGCAGAATCCAGGCCTGATGCACGGAGAGGGAAGGGGTTAGTCTGTTCTATAAACTGTTAGAGAGATTTAAAAAATAGGCAATCTAATTGACTCATACATGGCTCACAGCCATTTAAATGCTTGCAAAATTGCTTCTTGCACAGTAGTGGTGACCACAGAGAAGCAGAAGTAAAATGCAAGTGATATGGGAACTATTGGGAAATGTTTTGCAGGACTTTAAAACTTCTGTTAAACCTCATGTTTAACCTTGTACAGAACTGTCCTTTGGAAAATTAAATGCATTTCAGTGAGCTTGCTGCAAGTCAAAATTCACATACTTTGCCAACAAAATAATACCTCTTTGGTTTCTACAAATACATTGCCTTTCAGAAGCAAGTGCTGAAGAAAAACAATTTTTTTTCAAGAACTGTGGCTACATCATTACTAGTAGATTTGTAATCTGTTTTAAACATGTTACTAAAATAGAAGGTGACATAACTACTGTGCTTGCTGCTTATATTTAATTAAAGGCATTGCTGAAAATAAAATATATTGATTTGGTTGATTGTTTAAGCTATCAGCAACATGCACATGTGTTATTTTCTATATATTCACTTTTTTTTTAGAATGGTTACTTTTTTTATGATTTTATTTATTTTAGAGAGATGGGGAAGGGAGGGAGAAAGAGAGGGAGTGAAACATCAATGTGTGGTTGCCTCTAGCACACCCCATACTGGGAATATGGCCTGCAACCCAGGCATGTGCCCTGACTGGGAGTCAAACCGGTGATGCTTTGGTTCGCAGGCCTGCGCTCAATCCACTGAGCCACACCAGCCAGGGCCTTATATATTCACTTTTAACAAAAATTTTCTTTTGCTATCTTCTTCAAGATACAGCCCTTGTATTGATTGGCTTCACAGTGATTATTTTCTAGTTTCTCTTTATGGTGTGTTGAAACTTGCCTCATGCTCTCACTTGGCATCATTTGTTTTTCTTTGTTAATCATACTCCAAAAAAGCTCTCTCATCTGTTTGTCTCACTAATTAATTAAATGTAATCAGCTGAACTATAATACAATTGATTTATAATTTTTGCCTCTAAATTGGTTAATTAGTCACCAACTTGCAGGTAAGAAATTATTTCCATCTGTGAGAGACTTCATTCTAAAAGCCTAAGGTGTCATAATGACAACACTGTAGTTACCCATCATGTTCTTTGTTATAAAGTTATCTCCCAGTTACCAAAAACATTTTTTCAGGCATTCACTTGAACTTTTAAACTAATTCGTGGTTTACTTTATTACTGTTCTTGTTAGATTTTGAAAATACTAATTCACTAGAACTATATGCTATCATTTTGAGTCAAAATGAAAGATCGAATTTCCTTTAGAAACTAAGAGCTGAGATTTACTATTAAGGAGATTTGGGGGGTCTTCTGGTGATTTAGTAATGATAAACTTTTAAACATTTTGTGTATTATGTGTGAATATGACTTACTAGACAATGATACAAATGAATAAAAAAGAAAAAAGATTAAACCATTGTAAAGGAATAAAAGTTTTGTTTAAGCATCAAATTTCTTTTTATGAAATCATTAAAATTATATATATTAAAATAATTAAAATTATTTTATATATATAAAATAATATATAATTATATAAAATTTTATATATATATATATACACAGTTTCTGTCCTAGCCTCAGAAAACTTACCCTGTATGCTGTGCCACAGCTGGTTCCAATCATTTGAGATTTCCTATGGGACTCATGATATGTTTTGAACTTTTTTTTTCAAATCAAAAAATCTCAACTATTCTTGTAGAATTTAGGGATTACAATTAATACATGTGCAAAACGAAAGCTACAGCCTTCATATCACTACCAGGATATTCCATAACCACTTTCCTGTAGTCTTTATGGCTTAAAATATAGAGGCAGAGGTCAAATGAAGTTTGGGGAAAATACTGCACTTCTTAACCCCGAAGAAGTCAGGGGAAACAGAACCATAAGTCATAGCTTTAGCCACTGCCACCACACTTTTAAATCCTTCCTTTAGAAGAGCCAACAATTAAGAAAGAAACTTATGTCTAGCCCATCTATTCAAAGAGTAAATGTAAGTAAATTTAACTCCTACATTGCTGTTCTTTAAGCTTCCAAACTACCTGCTTGGCGGAATGATTTAGTTTCTCCTCCACTCTCAGGTTTACATATATAGGCCTAGTTTTACTCTGAAATAGAAAGGCTGTCACTTCAGTTCTGTGGATAAGTATTTACCTGTGTTGACAGATCTCCACAGAGCAGACCAAGCAAATGAATGTATTTGTTGCTAGGATACCAGGCTGTTTCCAGGGCAGCAGGACATTGCTATTTGCTATTCTCTTGGATACTAGCACTACACCTGTTCCTTAAGAAATATGTTTGTTTTCCTTCATTATAAAGCAAACACTTAATGGGAAATATCATAACTGCTTGGCTGCCACTTCTCTGTAGATTTCAAGGAGGAATATAATATACAAAATACAATTTGATTTATGGAAGGGGGATTCACATATCCATACAACCTAAGTCTTCATATGTAATCACATGTTTATATGATTTTTTAGTTACTTTTATATTTATAGTCCACCATGTGCCACAAAAGATGTGAGGCAATAATGCATACTCTTCAGAGGCCACCCCAAGATTTGTCTTACCTGTGCTCATGAAGCGATTATCTTTGTAAGAGATGTTCAAAAACTACACAATATGCCTTCCTATGAAACTCTCCTTTTTTCTCCTCCCATTAGCATCCAGTTGTCACCAACATTGCCATCACTACTGTCTATGACTGCTAACCATGGCTGGGACTAGGGTGTCTAGGCACAAAATTTAATGAGGACCTCACTTTTAGGGTCATGCAAGTGCCCTGCCACCAACATTTACCCAGGGTGGTAAATACTTGAGTCAAGTATGCCAAGATCAAGAGCAAGTCTCTTGTTACTGATGAAATTCCAAGGGTCCTTAATTGTTACCAAACAACAAAGGGGGGTCAGCTGCCCATTGCCGCAAAGGGCAAACTTGAGAGGCAGAGTTCTGGTGAGAAAGAGGTTTTTATTTGGATGCTGAATGACCTCGGAGAATGGGGGAATTACCAGTCTCAAAGCTCATCTCCTTTGCAAAAACCAACCCAAACCCAGCTGTTCTCAGAAAGAACAAAACAAAAGCCAGTGCCCAGAGTTTCTGCTCCATTTTAAAGTACCATCCTTTGGAGCCTGCAGGCAGCTGCTAAGTGGTCATCCAGGTAGCTTAGCTTATTTCCAGATGCTCTCTGGCTTCAAGCTCCCTCCTGGAGGCTATATATAGAGCTGGTGTGGCCATGGCCATAAAATTTCTGGGGCCACAAGGTTATGTGTTCCCAGATGAGAGAGCATGCAAACACACTAGCAAATGTTCCACCTGGTCAGGTCAGGTAGGTGTAGAGAGAGACAGAGAGAGAGACCCCCTCCTGAAGGCCATGGGCCACATGACTGCTAAGGCCATGTGGGCCATGGAAAGGACAGGCCAGTGCATCATTTGATTGTATGTCCCAAGCAGAGAGAGACAAGCAAGAGACAGTTTCTTTGTACCACTGGGACTCTATTTGTTTTGGGTGTGGGACAGGACAGGTGCTTTCTCAGAATGACCAATTAACTTCCCAAATTTTCATGTGCTTTGGGTGGGTCCACCTCCCAACCAATCCCTTCTTTTCTCAGGCTAGACTGACAGGCCTCTTTGGTCCAGCACCTCCCTCTGCCACCATTCTGACTTCCAAGACATATGTGCCTGCCTTCTTCTGGTCCCACCCCCCAAGTCTGTTACTGGAGTCTTTATCATTTATCCAAATATCTTGCTAGCCATGTGCAATCTCAGTGTAAAAATCTCCCCCTGCTGCCATCATGGCTGAAGGGGGAGACTTGTGTGGCACTCTGTCAACTCTGCACCTTCTGTGCCCTAGTCTCTGTATTCAATGAGTTGTCTGCACTCAAGACCCACTGGCAGAGAGTGATGGAACCAAAGGCCTACGTAAAGGGACCCTGGAAATCCTACTGGCCTCTCAGGCAGTGCCAGGGGAAGGCATCTCCAGGAGGGGCAGGTAATCTGAAGCCAAGGGCAGGACCTCTGCTCTGGGGTTAGAGCATCTGCAAGGCACATGATTCAGTTACTCAGTAACATGGCCTCATAGTCCTCTGGAAGTACAGCCTGGTACTACAAAACTCGATGTTCTCAGCATGGGCCTGGGTGGCTTGCAAAGCATTCTTTGTCCTACTGGATATTGTCACTACTTGAACCTCCAGCCTCCATCCCTGAGGAGTGTGACTTGGTGCACAAATGGCTCCCAGGTCCCATTACTATATTCTAGGTCTATCTCTCCTGGCAGCCCCTGCTCTTTCCTACTCTTATCCCACTCCCAGCAGTCTGGAGAGGCTAAACTATCTATCAGTATCATAATCTCTAAACTCAGTTTTAACTCTCTCCTTCACTGTCTTCCTAGTTCTTTAAGACTAAAGCATAAGTCTGTGGCAACTGAGCTGGAGAATCCTTTAATTGACCGACACTGTCTTATTCAGAACCATCCCTCTCCTCCCACCCTGGCAGTCCAAACAGGACCCTTGGTCCTCCACGTAAACAAACTTCCACGGGCCAAATACTGTATCTTGAAACATGGTTACATATTCATTTACCTTGGATTCTAGGTGAATAAGATTCAGGTTCAAGATGAATCTTCAACATCATATAATGTTTGCTTTTTGGAATGCAGCATCACTTGATACAGTATTGACCTAATGTGGTATTAAAAGCTATTCATGGACCTCTGGTCAAGATGGCAGCATAGGCAGGCGTGGCTCACCATTTTGCGCAACCTCATCAAAATTACAACTAAAACGTAGAACAACCATCCCTTAGAATCATTAGAAATCAAGTTGAATGGAAGTCCGACAGCTATAGAATTCAAGAAACCACATACATCCAGACTGGCAGTAGGGGTGCAGATGTGGAATGGGCTAGTCCTATACCCACATGCGATGCATAAAAATTTGGGAAAGATGTCTTCAGAGTGAGGACTCCAAGCACTATACCAGGCTCCCCAGCCCAAGGTTCCAGTGCCAGGAAGATAAGTTCACAGATGTCTGGCTCCAAAAATAAGTGGGGATTGAATTGATGGAAAAAATGCTGAAGCCCCAAGCAGTTCCTCTAAAAGAACCCACACAGAGACTCACCTACTCAGACTCACTCCCTCTGAGCTCCAGCACGGGGGTGGCAGCTTGAAAGGTACCAGTGGTACACAGGAAGAAACTGAAGTGTTGGGTAGCAAGGCAAGCAGAGGCCATTGTCCCTTTTCTAAACCCTTCCCCCACAGAGCTGGCAAGCTGGTGTCATATCTGAGATTCCATCGACCTGGCTAACACTGTTTGACCTGCCTTGGAGATCCCCACAGACTCCACCAACCCAACTTACAAGCCCACCCAAGCTGCTTTTCCATATGAATGGCTCATCTTGGCTCATGCTTCACCACTTCTTAAATCCTCTCAAACACACAACAGCTGGATTCAGTGAGCCCAGGCCTGGACTAGCAGCAGCTAGCCTGGATTCACAGCTGGCTTCACCTGGTAATCTCCAAGCCCAGTACAAGTAGCAGCCATCTCAGATTGCTTTATAGCTCAGGCAGGATGGCCCCAGGTATAGCACAAATGGGGGCTGACATTGGCTTACACTACCCAGGAAACCCCAGGGTCAGCAAACCCAGTGGACATTTACAGACCATACTGGAGTACCACCATCCTGCCTCTTCATAGCTGATCCTCCATGGAGGGCAGAGGTTGGTAGTAAGTGGTAACAGGTAATTCTTGCAGCTGACTGGCCTGGGTAAATACCTCCTATTGATCTGCCAACAGCAACCAAGACTCAATTACCAAAGGAAGGTGTACTGAGCCCACATGAAGGGCACATCTCAAGTAGCCAGGTTGGGTGATAGTGGAGGCTGTGCCATTGGACCTTACAGGACACCTACTACATTAGGCAACACTACCAAGACACTGAGTCAAAGCAAGTCTACCTAATACATAGAAACAAACCTAGGGAGGCTGCCAAAATGAGAAGACAAAGAAATGTGGCCCAAATGAAAGAGCAGAACAAAATTTCAGAAAAAGAACTAAACAAAATGGAGATAAGCAATCTATCAGATGCAGAGTTCAAAATACTGGTTATAAGGATCTCAAGGAACTTAATGAGGAACTCATCAGCATGAAAAAAGATGCAGTCAGAAACAAAGGATGCACAAATTGAAATAAAGAACATTACATTACATTTATAGGGAAACAACGGTAGAGTGGATGAAGCCTAGAATCAAATCAATGATTTTGAACATAAGGACAAAATAAATAACCAATCAAAACAACAAGAAAAAAGAATCCAAAGAATGAGGGTAGTATATGCAGCTACTGGTACAACTTCAAGACGGCCAACATTTGCATCATAGGGATACCAGAAGGAGAAGAGAAAGAGCAAGAAATTGGAAATCTATTGGGAAAAAATAAGAAAATAAAACTTCCTTAATTTGGTGAAGGGAATAGAATGCAAGTCCAGGAAGCACAGAGAGTTCCAAACAAGATGGATGCAAAGAGGCCCACTTCAAAACACATCATAACTGAAATGCCAAAGGTTAAAGATAAAGAGAGAATCTTAAAAGCAGTGAGAGAAAAAAAGTTACTTACTGACAAGGGAGTTCCCATAAGACTACCAACTGATTTTTCAAAAGAAACTTTGCAGGCTAGAAGGGATTTGCAGGAAATATTCAAAGTCATGAAAATCAGGGACCTACAATCAAGATTGCTCTACTGGGCAAAGCTATCATTGAGAATCAAGGGGCAGATAAAGAGCTTCCAGAAGAAAAAAATAAAGAAATTCATCATCACCAAGCCATTATGAAATGTTAAAGGAACTTATTTAAGAAAAAGAAGATCAAAACTGTGAACATAAAATGTCAAAAATACATATCTATCAACAATTGAATTTAAAAAACAAACTAAGCAAACAAGAAGAACTGAGACAGAATCATAGATATGGAAAGCATTTTGATGGTTGCCAGATGGGAGGGGGTATGGAGGAAAGGGCAAAAGGGTGAGGGGATTAAGAAGTACAAATAGGTAGGTCCAGAATGGGGATGTAATTACAACATAGGAAATGGAGTAGCCAAAGAACTTATACAGATGACCCATGGACATTAACAAGGTGCGGGAACTGCCCAATGGAGTTAGGGTTGCTGGACGGAGGGAACAAAGAGGGAAAAATCAGGACAACTGTAATAGCATAATCAACAAAATATAATCATAAAAAGAAAATAGCTCCTCAAAAAGTTAAATGTAGAATTACCACATGATCCAACAATTCCACTTCCAGTATATGTGCAAAAGAATTGAAAGCAGAAACTCGAACAGATTCTTTGTACACCAATGTTCACAGCAGCATTATTCACAGTATTCCACCGAAAGGTGGAAACAACCCAAATGTCTACGGACAGGTGACTGGATAAACAAATAGAATATTATTCAGCCTTAAAAAAGAATGAAATTCTGATGTATGCTACAATATAAATGAATCTTGAAAACTTATGACATTTTTACTTATGCTAAGTAAAATAAAACACACAGAAAAGGATAAATATTGTGTGATTCTACTTCAGTGAGGAACTAGAAAAGCCAAATTATCAGAGGCTGCAGTGATGGGCTACTTGGGAAACATTGTTTAATGGACACAAAATTTCTGTTTAGGGTGACAAAACAGTTCTGAAAATGAATAGTGGTGATGGTTGCACTGTGAATTACTTCATAGCACTGAACTGTATACTTAAAAACTGTCAAAAT
>PVKM010036543.1:0-14748 GCA_004027735.1 Carollia perspicillata
GTATTAACAAACAGGCACTAAGCAAAACTGCATTGCTCTTTAGGAACATATGAAAGAAACCGAGGAAGATAAACATTCTTCATAAAACAAAAACACTTATGAACCTTTTTGGAAAGGGAATGTTCATCTTATAAGCTACAAAAACTAATAAAATTTCATACATTTGCATTTGTACTTAATTCCTAAAAGGATTCATTTGGTTAGTGTTCCTTAACAAAAATATTTCAGCTACCCATGATTGTGGGCCAATCACTCGTGTGTGTCTGTATGTGAGGGTTTTTTTTTACGCCAGAGACTAGGCCTTATATAATAGGACATGGTAGACAGCCACACTGTCTACGATAATCATAAAGGCTGTTTGAAAATGAAACCCTTAACTCAAAATAAAGAATTTTTAGTGAAGATTACATCATTTGTTAAAATGCACTAATGGAAAGAGAAATAAGAAGGAGGCTAAATAAAAGACAGTGAACTCATTAAAAATTTCTTCTTAACAACTTGTATAAAATTATGCAAAAGTATTGGTAGTCTGATGACCTGAGGAATTCCCTTCATGGAAGATGACTATGAAATGAAAGGTTTTCAAAAGTGGTTTATGGAGATATGTTTTATTACTATTTGGAGATGTTACAGAAATGTTTTTCCTTGCAGAATTCTAAAGCTAGGTTTGCAACACTGTCCCTGATGAATTCTGAAAGGGGTTTGGCTTCTGCCAGAGCCCTTCCTAAGTCTCCTTCCCGTCCTCAAACTCTGTGATAGTAGCTGTGCATTTCAAGTTGCATCAGAATACGTTCAATTCAAGAATAAATTCACTTTTATAAAGCGAGAAAATGCCGCAATTTGGTGATAATGATGCATTTATTTCGGGCTCCTGGGCTTCAA
This sequence comes from Carollia perspicillata, assembly GCA_004027735.1. NCBI lineage: Eukaryota > Metazoa > Chordata > Mammalia > Chiroptera > Phyllostomidae > Carollia > Carollia perspicillata. The sequence goes on from PVKM010036543.1 coordinate 883, forward strand.
ATTGCTGTGGAACTGAATCATAGAGAAATTACAGTGTGCAAATGAAGTAGTTGAGATGCTGGAGCTTGTTCTCATGATATTAAAATTAATCTTATCAGGGGAGGGATGCTGAATATTAAGTCAGGAAAAAACATTCTCAGATGAATGTTGGATTTCATGTTATGAAATCATCATTTGGTATCCATTGATTTTGACTAGGATCTTCTTATGATAAAACAAGATTTTCTATTTTTTCTCCATCTTCCTTTCTATTTTACCCTAGAGGTTACCTCGTTAGATATTACTTTGGTAATATTTTTATGCCATTATTTGTAGCAGCTCACGAAAGATAGTGGAATTGCTGAGGCAGTCATCGTGTGAAAAGGTAACAGTTATCTCACTCAGTATTTATGGAGGGGAAGAGGAGAAAAGAAGAAGAAAGACAATTTGAAAACATTGACTTTTTAAACACAAACAATGATTAAAGTGCTCTTTAAAAAAGGCCAGATTTATGGCCTGGAAGACTGAAGGCCCCATTTATTCACTGAAGAGGCGCAGGGGAGTTAGTTATCTCTGCTCACTGGTGACTCATCCTGCTGAGCTGGAAGGTTCGCCCACAGATGAGAGGGCAATTTAGTTTCTAGGATGGTTTAGTCTTCTCGTTCAGTTTACTCACAAAGGTGCTAATTAGAGGAAATTGTTACGGTGTTATTTTTTTCATTTTAACAGCTGTTTCCTGTGAGCTGGACACGGAAAACTAAGGCGTTCTGTAGGAGTAGCCGGAGAAGTTGGATGGCAGTGATTTTGAGTCAGTGTGATAATAAGTTTGAGTGTAGTACAGAGGCCTATGCATGAAATAATCAAAACCACATAAATCCACAAACTTCTCATGTCCAGGTTAAGAAACTGGTCATTTTGAGATTAGAAACCATATGCCTTGGTTGGTATAGCTCAGTGGATGGAGCACGGGCCTGTGAACCAAAGGGTCACTGGTTCAATTCCCAGTCAGAGCACATGTGTGGGTTGCAGGTCATGTCCTCAAGTAGGGGGTGCATAAGAGGCAACCACACACTGATGTTTCTCTCCTTCTCTTTCTCCTTCCCTTCCTCTCTCTAAAAATAAATAAATAAAACCTAAAAAATGAAAAAAAAGAAGAAACCACAGTAGCTAATGCTTAAACAAAAGAAAAACAAACAAGTAGCTTTTGCACAAAAAATGTTAGAGGTGAGAAAATACATCCATGTTTACTTTTTTTTCTTAGAAATTTGGTTAATATGTATGCCTGGCATTATTCTGAGTGCCTTACATATATTAACTCATTCAATCCACACAACAACTAGAGACATAAAGTAGATAATTTTATCCTCATTTTGCTGAAGTCAGACAAATGTGTGCAGGCAAGGAAACTGAGGCATGAAATGGTTAAGTAACAAGTGAGTGAGTGATGGGTCTAGAATTCTAACTCCTAGAATCTTACAACTACAACTAAAATAAAATAGCTATATGTTTGTCTGTATAGAGAGAGAAACAATCAGGATATATTACATAATAGAAACGTGGTCATCTTTTAATAAAGAGTTTATCTGAAACTAGCCTAAGTACATCATTCAAGTCTTGCCTAGCAAGAAAACATATTTAGAACTTAGAATTAATAACTTCCAGAATCTCATACTGTGATACTTTAATACTGGCAAGATCTCATCTACATTTGTTGTGTTCCCCACAACTCCTTGCCCCACAATGTTTTATATGACTCCAAGTGTGAACAATAATTTGAATATTCAAGCCAGGATCTAGTAGAGAGGTTAAAACCAACTCTTGTGTCCATAGCACATTGCCTGTGCGGAGCTACCAAATACCTGAGAGAAGTTGTAAAATAATACTCTCCAGATGATTACTCCAGATGATCACTCTTTTTCATTATGTCATATAAAAGCGCATCAGTGTTACTGTTGTTGTCGTGGTTTTAACCCATGTTATATTGTATAATGCTGGCCGTACATAGGGGCAGTGAAATCTAGTAAGTCTTCACTAGCTTAGGAAAAAAGATTGGTAGAAAATCATTTGTGGTGCAGAAAAATATGCTGGTTAAAAATATGGGCTCCAAGTACTTATTCAGCAAACTTACGTATCTATAAAAATTCAAGATTTAAAGCGTTTGATAAAACTCTCCTATAGTTTTCTTTCCATTCTATCTATAGGGAGCTGTTCTGTGCTGTTTCACTATTTATTCATTTGTTGAAGAAAGTAAAAATTTATTACTCTATCTTTTTTATAATCATCTGTTTCTTGGCATAAGAAAATCAATCTCTGTTGGAACCAAAGAGATCCTAGTTAAACCTCTACATTACTCTTGGATGCGCTAAGCGGACGGCATTTCACCTTCTGAAAAACATATTTCTTTTTTTCTGATTAGATGATATTTTAGATACTGTTAATTTCCTACAGCACATGCCATCACATTTGCATCATGATTCATTCCTGCTGTTGCCATAGATGGTTATGATAGGGACGGCCAGATCTGGTCTAATTTTTATATGACAAGCACAGAATAGTTTTGGAGGCTACATCAAAATCATATGTCTTCGGCATGCAACATATTTTAGATTTAGTTTTAAATTTAATTCACATAGCTTTCTTTTATTTACTTGTCCCACTGCAAACACTCAAGTTTCCAGCTGCTTCTGTTCTGGGAGGCTTGGATAGGCTGTTTGTTTAAGGTCATTGTGTTAGTGTGGATGGTAGGAGACAGTTTCTGTTGATCGCTCAAAAGCATGCAATTTTTCCCCAAATAGCCCCTAGTGTTGTATATGTATCCACTTTCCTCTATCCGGTCATGCACTTTATCAACAGCCTTAGCTTGAGCCAAAAGGGATGAGTCACCCTTGCTTTAAGGTATGGACATGTGATGCAATTCTGGCCAAGGACACAAGCCTTGTTATTCTCATTTCCCTGAACAAGTGACAGGGCTCAAAGGGAATCCAAGTTCCTAACCCCAGAGCCAGCCACTGCCTTTCTTCTGCACAGAGCGCACCCATGGAGATGATACTTATTTTTAATCATGATTGGATAGTTACTTACCATTTGTGTTGCTATCTTCTGCTGCATAACAAAAAAACCCCAGAACTTTGTCACTAGCAATAACAAATATCTGTTATCTTACCCAGTTTCTCAGGGCCAGGAACCCAGGAGCCACTGGTGACCTTGACTCAGGGTTTCTTATAAGGCTGTAGTCAAATTGGGCTCAATACCAAGTTTATTTTTCATAAACCAATAGAGCAAATAAAGAAGATACAGGGATTATGGTTAAAAGTTCTTTTAAATTTTCTCTAAGTCATTATGAAATGTCAGAAATATCCAGATTATAATTGGTGATAAGGAAAAAGAGATTAGTGACTACAATTTCTATATTTGTCATTTATCACACTATATTGCAATTATTTATACAATATATAAGAGATCATACTATTGTATGATAATGATGACTCTCCTTTTAGACCAAGGGTCCACAAATTGAAATAAATTGGGAGCTTTAAAAATATATTAACTCATATTAACCCATAATACATGGGCTCCACTCTTATCTGATTGAATCAGAACCTTTAGATATGAGTCTCAAAGGTCATTAGTTTTAACAGCTTGTCAGGATACTTGTAGACTTAGCATTGAGAACAGCTTTTCTCTTAATAAACGTTTACCCTTTGTTTGTGTCACATACATTTTTTGGGAATGTAAAGAAAACTGTGGATAATTCTTCTTAGAAAATTTGATCTGCACATTCACACAAATAGTCTGTGTGACTTCAGGAGGTCTGGCGTCCCTGATTTAGACTGTGAGTCCCTCAGTGGTAAGGACTGTGTGAGTGCGTTTTAAATCTTTGCACATTTTTGATCTGAACTTCTCACTGCTGTTATGTACCTCCACTTCAAGAAGTGAGAATTTGAGTCCTGGTATAAGAATAGACATATAGACCAATGGAGTGGGATTGAGAGTCTGGAAATAAATCTGTACATCTATGGCCAATTAATTTTGACAAGAGGGCCAAGACAATTAACTGGGGAAAAGAATAGAGTCTTCAAGAAATGGTACTGGGACAACTGGATATATAGCCCTCCCTCACACCATATACAAAAGTCAGTGCAAAATAAAACTACTACTTAATAGATGAATTAGAGCTATAAAACTCTTAGAAGAAAATATAAGGCTAAATCTTTGTGATCTAGGATTTGGCAATGTATTACTAGATATTATATCAAAAGCAGCAAAAGAAAAAGTAGATATGTTTGCTTCATCAAAATTTAAAACTTCTGTTTATCAAAGGACATTATTAAGAAAGTGATGAGACAGTCTATACAATGTGAGAAATATATTTGCAAATCTTATATCAGATAAAGCTCTAATATTCAGAATACATAAAATCCTTACAATTCAACAATAAAAGACCAAAAAATCCAATTAAAACATGTACAAAGCAATAAAGTAAACATTTCTCTAAAGAAGAGAGACAAATGGCCAACAAACACCTGAAAAGATGCTCAACATCATGAGAAATTAGAGAAATGAAACTCAAAAATCACAAAAAGATATCATTTCACAACCAATAGAATGGCTATATTTTCTGTAAAAAAACCACATAATTGAAGAATAACAAGTGTTTATGAAGATGTGGGGAAATCAGAACACTGTTACATTGCCGATGGCAATGTCAAAGGGTGTGGCCCCTGTGGAAAACAGTTTGTAATTTCTCAAGAAGTTAAACATAGAATTGACATATGATCCATCAACTCCTCTCCTGGGTAAATATCCCAGAGGATTTAGAACAGGTACTCATATACTTGTACACGAATGTTTATAGAAGCACTACTTACAATAGCTAAACGGAAACAACTCAAATGTCCACCCACTGACAGTGAATAAACAAATGTGAGATGTATGTACAATGGAATTACTCAGCCAAAATAAGGAATGGAGTACTGATACATGCCACAATGTCTATGAACCTCAGAACGTTATGCAAGTCAAAGAAGCCAGACACAACAGGATATACTGTATCATCCCATTTATGTAGTAAAATGTCAGGAATAGGCAAATCCACTGAGACAGAAGCTAGATTGGTGGTTGCCAGCTGGCTGGGAGTGGTGGGAATTGAGAGAGCGACTACTACTTAGTTAGAGAGTTCCTTTCGGGATTATAAGATGTTTTAAAATTAGATAGAGGTTGTGATTGTACAGCACTATGAATGTATAAAATGCCACTAAATTGTACACCTTAAAAAGGTTAATTTTTTGTTATATGAATTTCACTTCAATTAAGAAAATAACTAAGGCTGTCCCAGGCAAACTGGGGCAAGTTGGCTCCCCTGCTCCTCATGTGTGGGTCATTTGGTTTGCAAAATAACGGGCTCTGAGTTATTTCTTGAAGCTACTTTAAACCCTAGAACGCACTAAGTGTTCAATAAGTATTAGCTACTATTTAAAAAATAGAAGTAGGCGTTGGAGGCAGCTTATGAAAACATGATGCAACCTTCACTGTATCTCCTGAGCCCTAGCACAGTTTCTGACACTGATACACATGCTTTTAGCGGATTCTTTCAAATTGTCCTGACTGGGAAGCCTCATTCTCTAAAGATATTCAGTGATGAGCTGTATTCTCAACACTTCAGATCTCTGACAATTGACTACTATATGTATTAGGGGACAATGAAGTTTGGGCAGTAACTGTTACTCTATGTACTATTTCATATAAAACATTGAAATTTCAGGGTAATGAAACAACCGCTATGGCACAAAGAGCCATGGTTAGCATTCTATGAGTAATCTTGTACAATTAGTAATTTTTCCTCTAGTCCAGAACTTTAAGTCAATCCATATGTAACCTGTAGGAGTCTCCTCTAATAGCACAGAAGTCCAAGGAAAATGGGGATAAAGTCATCTCTAAGTATAACAGACTTTATTCCAAATAAGGCAGTGATACCTTTCCGTATCATGAGTTTGTTTTGATGCTCACAGGCTCTTAAAGTAGGCCAGGATTTATGAACAAGAGCAATGCCACTTATTAATCTGTTAGAGAAAGCATTTTATGGGGAGGAAACTGTGCTACTATTTTTAGACCTTTACTCTTATTTTTAGCACTACTGCGTGCAGCAACACATTCCTGTATACTAAATTAATGAGTCTTCCACACATGTTCACTACTTTCTTCTGAGAAGCTCAAAATGTGTTTTGCATTAAGTGAGACTCATAGTTCTCACATAGTTACTGATACACCAGGTTGAGAGGGCTAATTACAGTATTTAGTTTTGAAATCTCCTCATTTTATAAAGCAGATATTAAATGGGTCAAATAGGGTCAATGATGAGGTTATTTGTAGGAGAATTTCTTCTTATTGCCACTTTTGATGCCACCATCCACTGCCAGTCCATTAAAAGAGCATTAAATGGAACTCATGGTCTCAGTCACCCTATCCTTCCCCGCCAATCTGATTTCCAGTCTCTTGTCTTATTCATGTCAGTGCATGCCACCACTGGCCACCCAAATGCTCAGGGTTGGAACCTGGGGGTCATTGTTGATTCTTCCTTTTTCTTGCATCCCCACACCCACTCCATCAACAAGTTGTATATCTTCACTTCTTTCCATCTCCTCTGCCCCATCTTAGTCCCAGCTGCCTGATTCTTTAACCAAGACTCCTGCAATAGCCCCTCCCCATTTTCTCTTGGTGTCCTGCAGTCCCTTCTCTGTAAGTCAGCCACGCCTACCTTTGCAGTGGGGAGCCAGTACTGGGGCGTCTGCTCAAAGCCTTTGTTGCAGCTCAGACTCTTTCCACCCCAGGGTAGGTTGTGCTGGTTGTTTTCCCCCAGTAAATGCTTCCCTGACTTCCCACAGCCAACTCCTCCTCATTTGGCTTTGAGTATTCTGTCCAAAGTGGGTCTCCACCCCCAACATACACAACACCATTATTGTCTTTCTTCCCTCATTTGTTTCTGTCATAACATTTCCAGTTTTATTATTTTTTGTTTATATGTTCACTTTCCTGCCTTTAGAACGAAAGTTTCAGATAGCGGGGCCACACCTCACTGACTGGGGTGTCTCCAGCACAGCCAATGATCCCGGTCACTGCTTATGCAATAGAATGAGTACGTGAAGTCTGGGGCCCTCCCATTGCCATTGCCTCAGCCCCCACAACCCCAGTCTACCAAGCTCTGAGGACTCAGCAGGAGCAGGTAGAACGGCTGACAGAGATTAACCTCTCCGATCTATTTGCTGTAAAGATGATATTCTTTTATTTAACTTCCCTCCCCCCAAAATATATGTTTGTATAGGAAAGATGAGGGTAGGGAAGAGGAGCATGGAGGAGTTACATATTGTCTCTCCTGATCTGTGAAATATAGAAATGAGAAGGTGAAAATGTTTATAGAAAATATGAAAATTAAATGTTTGGGGAGGCAGGTCCAAATTTTGGAAGCAAAATATATTTTCTAAGAGTCAGTTTGATTGCCATAGAGCCAGTTTGCACAAAGTGGATCTAAAAAAAGACCCATCAGGGTTAACAATTTGGAAAAAAGATCCTTTACACAGTTTTTCATAGTTTTTCCCTAAATAAGTAGCTGTGATAAAACTTCTCTTTTGACTATATGTATAACTTCACTATGATACCTTACAATTATATTTACTTAATACCGAAAGTGGTAAGATGTATACTGGCTATGGAACCTTCCTGCTGGCACAATTTTTATAACATTTTGTCTACCATCTGGAAAACGAGACTGACCTTCATTTTTTAGTTAGAAGCTAGTTTTACTTGGGTGATGTGAGCTATCTGTGAATTCATTTACTAACCACGTACTATATATACTTACCATTATGGACTGATTTGCCCAATGTCTTCTGCCGTTCTCAGTCTCTCACTCTCTCCTTTGGAAGAGCGGCTTACATTTTGTAGTAAGTGTGCTGGGACAGGCGTGAGATTCAAACTTAGACCAGCTTGTTATTTATTTTCTCTCTCAGCACACTTTCACCCTTGTTCTCTTTCCCATATGTGGATCGTCTCTTCTCTCTGTAACATGCCTCATGATTGAGACAGTTTCTTTTTGCTAAAGTTTTGTTTTTATGGTTGACACTATTGAACACGTCCCCTGTTTACCCCTGCCCCATTTGCCCCCTCCACCTAGCTCCCACTGCTCCCCCCAGCCCAGCCCCCACCACATTGTTGTTTGTATCCGTGGTCTATGCATGTATGCATGTGTGTTCTCTGGCTAATCTCTTCCAGCTTCCCCCACGCCCCTGCCTCTGAGATCTGTCAGTCTGCTCCATGTATCCACGCCTTTGGTCCTATTTCATTCATCCATTTGTTTTGTTCATTAGATCAGAGAGTTTCTTGAATACCTTTGGTCCCATTAAAAATCTGTATCTTTTAAATTACTTTCCAAAGGAGAACAGGTTTCCAGAAAACTTGTGCATATAACACACCTGGTTTAATTCTGGGGATGAATTTGTAGAAATGGCAGGGTCAGTTCTCTGTGGGTTCTTTGGAGGACAGCCCCAAGGAGATGCTCTTCAGGCAATCAACATGAATGGTCTCTTTTTGCTGGTTGGTCCTCAAGCCAGTAATGTGTTTGATGCAGTGTTTATGAAGGTCAAAGGACCTTCAAAATGAATAAATGCTTTACTCTCTGATTTCTAAGTCATTTCCTTGAAGAACACTTGTGGTCTGCTCGCCCTCCTCACCACCTTTTTTGGATATAAGTATCACTTACATTCTTTCTGTTGTACATTACAGGTTAAAACTCTTCACCATAACAAAATAAATAGCAGAAAGAACAGCCATAGCAGAGTAAAGAATGCATGTTTTAGAACTCACTCAGATGAGGAAAATCAAGTAGAGTACTCTTTGGCAGGGGGCCTGTTGCAATATGGTGCACTAATACCCTTTCGCCAGGAATACATGTATAGTACAATGTGTTGGCTAGAGAGGCTAGATCTCATTGCCTGAGAAGGTACCACACCTAGAGCATGGGAGGGGTGGGGAAGAGGGTACAGATATAGATATAGACATAGATGTAGATACAGGTTACTTTTTAAAGGAAAATATTTCAGACATTTATAGCAATTTCATAAATTGCACTATCTGCAGTATTATCAAACTGTGTCTGTATATATCACTCTAGATATGAATTTCCAGAAAGTGCTTAGGTGAATGCCCAACAAATTATAATTAGGTTTATGTTTCATTTCTTGTTTGCAATAAAATTAGTTGACAGTGTTGTTATTTCCAATTTATCACTGAGAAAACAATTCGAGCTACATTATCTAAGGAATTTCACTGGATTCTACTGCCTCTCAGGGTTCAGTGAAACTCGGATATTTGGACGATAAAACAATTATATACAAGTTGAATTTACATTGGCATGCTGTAACTCACAAATCACCTATATACTGCCTTCTTACTGCTGTGTGCTGACTTTTAATTAAAATCCTAAAGCAGAACCAGCAAAATGTGTTATCATTATTATTCATGACCCATCATTGGCTAAGGCCTTTATAGTAAATGTGTGACACAAAATTATACATTGTGAATATTTATGGAACCACCCAGTAAAGAAACTGAGATTTTAAAAAAATCTAAGCAAGCTATACTTCAAAAGGAAAATCTAGTTTGTAAAATGTAAATGTATTAGATAACCTATTATAATTTCTAAATGAATGAACTTGTTAAAACATAAATTGGCTGTAAAATATCATAAAATATAGCATATTAAAATACTCTTTTTGGAAATCTTGCCAGAAATTAAAAATGAATTAATAAATTGCTTTTAACAGAGAACTCTTGCAGGCAGAAAAGAAGTTAGAATTGACTTGAAAATTCCCATCATGCTTTATTCTCGGGTAGAATTTTCAGACCCTGATGGGGTTTGTTTCGTAATCAGCTTTGGTGTTCAATGGCCTCTTTTATTATAAAACAGAGAATTCTTGCTTAACACACTCTTGTTTCCTTTTTTTTCCCCTGCCCTCAGTTTCTGGAGTCACACATGCATTTAAACAATGGTCAAGTCATGCTGCAACAGGCACAGGAACAAATGAACAACTGCAGCAAGATATTGCTAAGCTTGGGTCTGAAATCCCAGTACTGGGGAAAAACCCGAGACCAATAATGCTCAAAAGTGTGAGTTGATGGAAAATTTGAAATAAGTCCACTGCATTTCACACCTGCTATTTTACTCTTGCTCTTCACGGAATATATGAATGGTTGGTGTTATGGAAATCATTACAAAACAATTACTTGCCATTTCTAATTATGTAATATTTGCAAAGTGTCCAGATGCAACTGTATCATATATTGTTTTTTAATTACTAGGCTGTAAAATAATCAGAGAGAGAGAGGAAACTAATTAATTCAATGGAACAACTATCTGACTTAAATTTGTTTTACAATTGACCCAATAGGTAGTAGATAGAACTCTGTAAATTCTAGTTATCCTTGAACTCTGAAATCCCACTGAAAATATGTTGCTCCTTTTTTATTTACTTTACAGATCAAACATCTTAATGTTCTTCCACATATTATGTTAGTTTCTCCAAGATTGCCCTGATACACTTTTTTCAGCAACCAAAAAAAATGTTTTTCACTGACATAACAAAATGAGAGACTTTTTATGATCATAAGCTAAAATTTACCAAACATGTGAAGGTGATATATATCATCACCAAACATTACTACAGACTGTTTTTAAATAAATAATTGTTACACAGAAAGAATAATTCTTTTGCACAGTAAAAGAAATCATCGATAAAATGAAAAGGTAACCTACTGAATGTTTACAATTCATAAATATTTGCAGAATCATATATCTGATAAGGGATTAATATGCAAAATATATAAAGAAGCCATACTGATCAATAGCAAAAAAATCCAAACAAATAAACAAACAAAAAACAGCCAAAAAGAAAAAAATCTGAATGGCCAGAAAGTCTGAATAGACATTTATCTAAAGAAAGCACACAAAAGGACAACAGGTACATGAAAATGTGCTCAACATCACCAATCATCAGGGAAATGAAAATTAAAACCACGGTGAGATATCTATCACCTCACACCTGTTTGAGTGACTATTATCAAACACAAGAACTAAGAGCTGGGGAGGGTATGGAGAAAAGGGCACCCTCGTGCACTGCTGTGGGAATGCAAACTGGTGCAGCCACTACGGAAAACAGCATGGAGTTTCCTCAAAACACCGAATCGTGAAGCTCTCTAGGCTTCAATTTCCTTATCTCTAGTTGAGACTAATAATAGCTACCCTTCAGGATTTCTGAGTAGATTTAATTAGATAATCTGTTTAGCATATTCATCATTTTATACATGCTCATTTATTAGTGGTATTATAATTACAAAGTGAATGGCTATGCCAGAAATCATATACAGAGATACTTCAGTTTTATTAAAACAAAGAAGTAAAAATTAAACTCCAGGGAAGGTAAAATTTACTCCAATCAGATCTCAGACCTAGAAACAGTAGGACAAATGAGCTGGTCCCACAGCACACGGGCTAACCCCTCATAAGGAGAGACAAGGGTAGAGAATGTCCTCACCCTCTCCATCTGTCCCCATATCATTATTCATTGAAGTTGGTCATTTGTTTCAAAATTTACCACTTGTTTTAAAAAGGCAAATGTGTTTTAATTCAACATTTTGCTTCCTATCCAAATGTCATCAGTGGTAGTCCAACCTGATACATCAGCTTCAGGTTAATTTGCTGCATTTTCTTTGTCCATGTTCATCATTATTTTAAAAAGTGGTTATTCATGTGATTGAGAGGACAGGTGGACCAGTTCTTCAGAGCTTCAGTGAACAAACCTGACCAAGGTTACTTACATTCGGGCAGTCATCTTCACAGACAGGGCCAAAATATTTCAACTTCTAGTTCTGTACTTCATCCCATTGCTTTTCTAGCTCGTGATCTATTTTTGTCCAGGTAGTTTAAATACAGCATTGTGTTAGTGACAGGATGAATGGCCATCACAGGGAACAGGACCCTGGCTTCTCAGTGACATTCTGTATTTGCCCCTTCTCCAGGGGCTTCCCTACTTACCAGGGCAATGAAGACAAGTGGATACACGTCCCCTTGGTGCTGCAGCCTCTTCAAAAATACCAGTGAAATATGAATCAAGGTTCCCATTTCTGAAGAAATTGCAAGAACTCTTCAGCCCAGAGGATGGGTACAGTTCAAGAAGACACATTTGCAAAACCTTTTCTTTCAAGAGTCACTTTACATTAAGATACCCAGAAAAACATAGCTGGAATGACGGGAAAGCAAAACAAAACAAAACAAAAGCATCTGTTACTCTTGCAAAATTTCGGATATAGCTCTGATTATACAACTTGTTCTGAAATAAAGCTATTATTCTCCCCAGGTAACAAATATAGATATAAATACCCAGCTAGCAAAATCTTTTTCTCTGAATTTATAGATTGCCTTGTTTCCAAGAATGCCGGTTTACTGAAGGTGTCAGCTGGCATACTTAGAGCCATCACTCACACGGCAATTGAAATGGTGTGCTGTGTGCTCATTTAAGCTTGAGGCGGGATGCTTATCTAGTTCCCAAATGAGGCTTCTGACATTCTCTTTGGCTGTCAAAGATAAAACACTTAACCATGTGCAATGGCTCACTTCTGCTTAAGCATCTTCATGCACAATATACCTTTAGCCATCTTTTCTGAGGTGATTAGAGAATGTTGACTACCTCTGACCACAACTGAGAGCAATTGGGCGTAGTTAGTCTTCATTGTCTAAAGAGGGTGACTGCTCTCAGAAAAAGCAATATTCTAATAAAAATAGATACTCTTAAAAAGAGACAAATCAGAGTATTGATTTCCATTGTAATTCTTGTTGTGTTCAACAAAGCAAATAATTCTAAAAGTAATTAGGGCACACCACTTCTTTAAGGTTTTCTCAATTCTTCCTTGTAAAATAATGGCTCAGTATATAATTAAAGTCTATTGAAATTGAATATGAATCTGAACTTGTTTGATTCTAGAAAAAGTGGAGAGGAATCACTTCATATTGATATGCCCAACAGAAAAGAATATCTCAATAAGATTTGTTATAACTTTCCCAAAACATCTACTTTAGACTCACCAATGGAATATGTGAAAGAATGGCCCAATTCTTTTTTTTAAATTGAGATATAATTAACGTAGAATGTTGTATTAGTTTCAGGTGTATGGACTTGCTCAATTCTGATAAAGACAGTCAGTTGATTGTGATCCTGGTCTTTTTTTTTGCCCAGTCACCTCAGCAGATGATGTCACCTTGTTGTTGTTACTTCTCTATTAGACCAGTGTCCATCAGGTTTCTAGATAAAAATACATTTCCAGAGGTTATGCCTTCTTTTGGTAGAGGGATATGCCAGTTATTAGTGTCAAATATCAGAGAGTTGTTATGTTAAAAAGATGTGAGAATCCATCTGCATGGCTAAAGAAAATATCAGCAAAATGAAAGGGGACCAACCATATGGGAAAATATATTTGCCAATGATACCTCAGACAAGGGTTTGATCTCCAGAATACATAAAAAAGTCATACAACTGACTCTATACCAGGAAGACAAACAATCCAATTAAAAACTGGGCAAAGGACCTGAACAGACACTTCTCTAAGGAGGACATACAGAGGGCCGAGAGACATGTGAAAAGATGCTCAGCATCACTAGCCATCAGAGAGATGGAAATTAAAGCCACAGTGAAATACCACTTCACACCAGTTAGAGTGGCCATCATAAACAAATCAACAAGCAACAAGCATTGGAGAGGTTGTGGAGAAAAGGGAACCCTAGTGCACTGTTGGTAGAAATGCAAACTGGTGTAGCCACTGTGGAAAACAGTATGGAATTTCCTC
>PVKM010036544.1:0-14764 GCA_004027735.1 Carollia perspicillata
TACCAGATTTGTTCAGTCTGACAAAACAGGCAATTACGTGCTTCTGAAACGGGTGAAGGGTAAGAGGATACGTCAGTTGTAAAACAAGCTATTACTTCATTTAACAAACATTCACCTTGTGCAGGTAACTCTGGTAGGTGCTATTTGAAAGATGTTATGGTAATTACTATGGTTAACATTTATATTTAGCACTTACTGTGTGTCAGGCACTTTACTAAGTACTCTACTTGCCACCTTTCATTTAAAAATGATAATCAGACCTAGTTTCTGCACTGAAGGGCCTGAGACCAGGGCCAGGACTAGGGTAAGTTGAGGGAGGCACTCCTCTTTGGCTGAGTTCAAGATGATGACAAAAAACTCCGTAATCAAAATAAATACTAGTTTACTGTAATATTTAAAACATTGAAATTATGCAAAAATCTGTGATGATGTGGAGCAACAGAAAGTCATTCATTGCTGGTAGAATTGCAAAATGGTACAGCCACTTTGGAAGGCAGTTTGGCAGCTTCTTACAGACCTAAACACACCACCCAGCAAACCTGTTCCTTGGTACCTACACAAGAAGTCACGAACTGAGGTCCACACGAAAACCTGCACAAGGATGTCTGTGGCTGCTGTGTTCATAACTGTTAATTTGGGAGCAACGAAGGTCTTCTTCAGTGGGTGAGTAGATGTGATGGTTAATTTCATGTGTCTACTTGACCAGAGTTCAGGGTGCCCAGATCTTGGACTAAGCTTTATTCTAGGTGGGTCTATGAGAGTGCTTCTGGACGAGATTACCGTTTGAGTAGGTAGACTGAGTAAAGCAGATCTCCCTTCCCCGTTGAGGGTGGACCTCACTGAATCATTGAGGCCTAAACAGAACAAAAAGACTGAGTAGGAGAGAATTTACTCTTTCTGATTCTTTATCATAAATATCACCTCTTTCTTTCTCTCTGTTTATATATATATATATGTGTGTGTATATACAGAGAGACAGAAACATATTTTGTAATATTATATATAAGGGTGGGTAAAAGTAGGTTTATAGTTTGTATGGAAAATATTATACATGAATAATAATATAAGACTAAACTCTGTTTTGCATACTGACAGCTGTAAGCTTACTTTTGCATACCCATGTGTATACATTACATTATCTATTCATCTATCTATTCTAGTCTATTGGTTCTTTTTCCCTGGAAAGCCCATATTAATTCAGTGGATACATCCAGATAAAGCTGTGATACATCCAGACAAAGAAATATTATTCAACATTAAAAAGAAATGAATTTCAAGCCATGAAAGGACATGGAAGAAATTTAAATGCATACTACTAAGTAAAAGAAGCAAATCTGAAAAAGCTACATAATATATGATTTCAACCCTATAAACATGTGAACCAGGGAGGGGTTATATCGTTAAAATGCTTTTAAATATTAGTAAGCCTTATTTTATTATTTTAGATTGCAAATACATGTGTATATACATACACATATATATAAATTAAAATATTAATGCATTGATCCCCACGTATCCAGTGGAGCATCTTTCATGCATGGGCCCCATGTCCCATTTGGTTCACAAGGTGCCTCAAAGGATGGCAGGGGCAGTGCGGGGGGGGGGCGTTGACAGCAGTGTCCTAATAGCCCACGGCGATGTTACAGATTCTGTGTGCAGGCGATGTAGACTTCTGTATTAAAACCTTCCAGCAGTGGAGCTGGAGGTTGAAAATAACATCAATGTTGCAAGCATAAGCAACCCAAATGTCAGTGCTGACACTTTCTACTTGGAATATTGGGAACTCTTCATCGGCCAAATTATTAGATTTAAAAAATAGGGTTTTCTTTAGATCTATCAAGAAGTTTGTCCAGAAGAAAAAAATCAAAATGTTCAAGAAGACTGTTTGAAAGAAAGGGGTTAGGGATGCACTTCAACCTATGTGTTGGATTCTTTTGTTAAATCATTAGAAGTAGGCGAGAGTTCCGTCTCCTCCTCAACCACCTCACTACCAGACAGGGCAGTAGAGCATCATTACAATGGCCCCGGGGATTATTCCTCCCTGGGGCCACACCTCTTTGCTACGTGACGTCACTGCTAGTCCCATCAAGAGGGAGTGTTTTCCAGCCCCCTTCAATCTGAGCTGGCCTTGTGACTCCCTTTGACCAATATCACGTGGGGGAAGTCTAGAGAGACTACAGCTCGTCTCTCTAGAGGTCTTTGAGCCTGCACAAGCTCAGCAGAGCAATGACCAGACTCCCAGCAAACAGAACTGTAGAAATTAATAAATCATTGCTTTAAGCCACTGAGTTTGGGGTGATTGGTCACACAGCAACAGGTAACTGACACAGGTGGTCTGTTAAAAGTGGAAGCTGGTCTCAGAATGTAGGAACTTTTGTAAGAAAACATCATCCAAACTTTCCTGTAGGCTTGGTGCAGCCCCTGTTCTCTTTCCTCATGAGCTTTCTGACCAGCACCCTTCAGGGAGGGATCAGCGAGTCTTCTAGTTGGATCAGGCAACAGGTCTGCTCAGGACCACCTGGAGTCTGGAACAGGGAATGCTCTGGAGTTGCAGGGCTGCAGGCTCCCAGGGTGCTTATTACTCTGCTCCTGTGGGCTGATGGCACATGCATAATCATTCTAGCTAACCATATAGTTTGAAAACATTTATTTTCCCAATGAAAAAAACGTAAATGTAACATTCCTATGCTAATTAAGGAACCCTTGATGCTAATTTAGGTAACGACATTTGCAGCATTTGCACAATCTGGAGTATGAAGTCTGGATTAGGGTTGTTTACTTCCTAATTAACTGCCCCTAGAGCAGGGATGCCTGACTAGAGATGTGAAAACTCCAGTCACTAGGAACACTGACGTTAACCTACACATCCTGTGGATCCCTGATTTTACTGAACCTTTTTCCTCTTCCCTTTCTCCAGGCAGAAACCTGGAAAAGTAAACAATTCGTAAGTTTTAAATTGCATGCCATTCTGAGTAGCGTGGCGAAATTTCATGCTCTTCTGCTTGTTCAGTCCAGGACGGAAACATTCTTGTCTGGTGTGTCCATGGGCCTCCAACCCATGGCCTGCGGGCTGCATGTGGCCCAGGATGGCTATGAGTGTGGTCCAACACAAAATCGTAAACTTACTTAAAACGTTATGAGGTTTTTTTTGTGGTTATGTGTCGCAATGTATTTAATCTGTGGCCAAAGGCAGCTCTTCTTCCAGTGTAGCCCAGAGATGCCAAAAGGTGTCCACCCCTGCTGGGACAGTCCCTGCCCACGAGTCACTTAGTGGCCAGCTCAGTGACCAGGTCAGCCGATGGGGTACCGCAGTATCTACGCTCAAGTCACCCTTATTTTCCTCAGTAGTGGCCCCAAAGCTCAGGGGGAGTGAGGCTGGCTATTCGAATATGTCAAAGAGAAGCCGTAAAGTGTTTCCTTTAAGTGACAGTTGGAAGTTTTTAACTTGACAAAGAAAAAATTGTACATCGAGGTTGCTAAGATATATGATAAGAATGAATCTTCCGTCTGTGAAATTGTGAAGGATGAAAAGCAAGCCTGTGCTGGTTCTGCTCTTCCTCTGACAGTGCCCGCGCCCTTCAGCTCGCTCCACCCCGCGGGCAGGCATCTGGCCCTCTCCCATCGTCACACGGAGGGCCAGTGCCGTCCTGTAAGACATTTTGAGGGAGACCACACTCACGTAACTTTTCAGTGTATTATAGTTCTGTATTATTATTAGTTGTTGTCAGTCTCTCATTGTGCCTAATTTCTAAATTAAACTATCACAGGTGTGTATGTATAGGAAAAAGAAATGGCACTTGTAGAGTTTGTTACTGTCTGCACTTCCAGGCATCCCCTGGAAGTCTTGGAATACATCCCCTGTGGATAAGGGGGCAGGGTGGGGCAAAAGTAGGTTTACGGTTCTTCGTATGGAAAATAATACAATAACTAATAAATAATAATACAAGAATAAACTCGGCATTTCGCATACTCACAACTGTAAACCTACTTTTGCCCCTCCCATTTTAACACGCCCTGTACAAGGCTGCCGAGAGCAACTCCTCCGGGGAGCAGGGCAGGGCTGACGGCAGAGGTTGGAAGGACGCTCAGGGGCCCCATCCAGGAGGCACTGGGGAAAAAACAAGAAGCCCTGGTCTGACTTTTGACTCGCGCTCAGTGTCTTTAGGTCGGTGTTTCTCCACCTTCTTTAGGTCAGGGCACACACACGAAAGGAAAATATTCCTAAGATACAGTGTGGGAGCATGGAGGCTGCTGGTTGGTGCCGACTTTCCCAAACCCTCAAGGCAACAGCAGGAAGTTCTATTTAAAAAACACACAGAATCCTTCCATGATGCCACGGGTTTGTAACTAAAGTAAGTAGAAGTTGACTACTTCACTGATCGGTAGGAAACTTTTCACTACCCCTTGATGTCACTGGAGGCACCCCAGGCAGAACACAGCTGGGGCCGGGAGTCTTTGCACCTGCCCACTCTCAGTCACAAAACTCAGCAGACAAGCCTAAATCGACGGAGGTTGAAATCGTATGTTGTAGAAAAAAGCGTCACTTTATTACTTTCATAAACTCTACAAATTAGACACTAAAGTCTAAATATCTACTCATGGGTTAAATGAGAAGAGCTAATAAAAGAACTACAATTCCCAATTAAATCAAAACCCAAAATGTCCCAGGCTGCCAGATTATCTTGAATTAGCTGGGTCTCAACAAAACTCGGTCACAAGTGATGGCTGTCTGTACCCCAGACGTCTGTGTCCTGCCTCATTCCTTTCAGCAAACTTCAGCCCCTGCAGGCTGTCCAGTCTCCCGTCTTAGAACAAAAAACCAAAGCCAAACACCAAAACAAAAGAGTTTCCTTAACTGCATGCCCCGAGGTACTATTCCATTTTCCACCTTACCACGTTGGTTCTTCTCAGAATAATCCCATTCCATAGCCTTCATTTCTTCACCTCCTGCCTCCATCCAACACACGGAGAGGCTTTTAATCCCATCCTCCCCAGGAAACTGCTCTGGACAAGGTCTCCAGTGCTGTTCTTGCCAAGTCCACTGGACAATTCCTTATGTTTGTCTTCTTTGAACTCAGCGTCTTTTAGAACAATTGACTACTCTGCCCCTCTAGAAACACCCTCTCTGCTTTGGAGACATCAACCTCTGCCAGACTGCCTCCCGCCTCGCTGGAGGCTCGCCTTTGCTCAAGGTACTCCCTGTTTCTGTATAACCCTCCACCACTGTCGCTTTCTTTCGGTCTCTGAGATATGCCAAGCTTGTTCAGTTTGGCCCAGTGCCTTTGCACAAACCGTACCTTCTGCCTGGGTCCCACATGGAGATCCCTCCTCATCATTCAGCTCAATTATCATTACCTTGGAGAGTCCCTGACCCCATCAGTATCTAAAGACACCCTCCCACCTCATCCCCTTGTTATTGTTTTACTTTCTTCAAGCATGTATTTCTATGGCAAATCTGCGTTTGTGAATGGGGTCCCTATTTTGCTTCCTCTCCAAGACTGTGAAAGAAAACTGCATCTCTGTGGCAACCTGAAATACACATTATGATAGCCAGGCACCAACATGGCCTCCGGTTACCCTTGCCTGCTGGTATTCAGGCCCTGTATAGTCCTTTCCTACGAAATCAGGGCTAACCTGTGTGACCAATAGAACACTAAAAAAATGACAGGTTGGGACTTTTGCTTTGTTTGCTTGGATTGCTACCTTTGGGAGAAGCCAGCTACCGTGTTGTGAGGCCACTCAGGTAGCCCCATAAAGAGGAACTGATGTCTCTTCTAACAACCAGCACCAATTTGGCAGCCATGCAAATGAGCCAGCAGATCCTTCAGACCCAGTGGAGCTGTTGGTTGACTTCAGCCTGCCAGCACCTGACTGCAACCTCATCAGAGAGCCCCTAGGCTAGCCAGAACTGCCCAGCCAAGCTGGACTCACATTTCTGGGCCATGGAAACCAGAAGTGATAATAAATGAGCACTGTTGTTTTAAATCACTAAGTTTTTTGTAGTTTGTTATGCAGCACTAGATAATTAATACAAGTACCTATATTTTATTCACTTGAAAAAGATAACTGGCAACTGAATTCCTGCCTTTCACTGAACCGTGTTTGGCTTCACTGTGAACCCACACATGATCGGCCTGTGGACAAGCGTCTGGTGATGACATGCTATATGGCGCCAACACTGCTAAGCCAGAGACACACGGATGAACGAGGTATGGCCTAAGCTCTCAAGTAGCTCCTGATAGAGTTTAAAAGCCAAGACAATCACTCTTGATGGAATTTAGGAGACAAATAAGAGCATGTGGAAAGTTAATACAAACTAGAAATTTAAGGGTGATGCTTTTAGACGGCAGCAAGAGATCTTAAAGTTTGCTTACGTTGAGAAGTTTTCATGGTAGAGATGATTATGGACCTACATGAGAAAACATGGTCTAGATCTAGAATATTTACAGTTCTCAAGCTTTAGAGTGCATCAGAATCACTTGGAGAGCTTGTTAAAACTCAGATTTGTAGGCCTTAACCCCAGATTTCTGCTTCAGTCAGTCTGGGGTGGGGGCCCCAGTGTTTGCAGTTCTAACAAGTTCCCAAATGATGCTGATGCTTCTGGTCCAGGATGACACACTCTGCTGCCTGCCAATCAAAGTGTGGTCCATACGCCAGCAGTAGCATCAGTATCTCCTGACAGCTTTTTCGAAATGTAGATTCTTGAGCCCCGCCCCATACCTACTGGATCAGAATCTTCATGTTAACAAGATCCCTAGGTAACTCGTGTGCACATTAAAGTTTGAGAAGCTCTGCTGCAGGGGGAAGACAGACGATGCTCTCCTCAGCAAGCTGGCGAGTGCTGGACTGGCTGAGCCCATCTGAGGTCAGGCATGGCCTGCGTATATGAGAGAATTCCCCTCTATGGTCAGCCCATTCGGATTCATTGATTTTTCTCGGGCAGATCATTTTTTTCACTCATTGATTTTTGCTGCAGCTTGAGTCTTCCTCATCAGTTCTCTGCAGGTTAATTTCAATTCATTTTGATTCATTTCCTCACCAGCTTGGCAGTTCTCCCCTGGCACCAGGCAGTGCAACTAATTGTGCTTGACTGCAAGTGACTAGATATGGCACAACCGTGGAAAACTGCGAAAGGTCAAAGGGATCCTGGCCTATGCACAAGGAGAGACGCCTGGATGCCTTCTGGAAAGCCAAGGATTTAGAGCCAGGGCCAGGCTTGCGGACTGAGTGATGTCTGTGCTATTTGCTGAGAAGCAGGTGACAAAATGAGCGTGTCTGTGGCAGTGCTTTGAACACAGTGAAGAATTCTATGCTAACTCAAGGAGGAATGGGCGGTTTTCCACTGGCGCTTATGAGACAGATGTGGTGACACCAGCTGCTCTGATGTTCGGCCCCATGCCTTTCATCTCGGGCCCTGTGTTGCTCTCCAAAAAGCCAGGCTGTTCCCAGAACAGAGGGAGCCGTTGTGTCTGTGTTATCACTTTAAGACGCAGGAAAATGAAACCCCGGTCCTCAAACATACTGATCCCAAATTTTCCTTCCTTCCTCCCTTCCTTCTCTTTTTTTAGTGGGTTTTCATATTTTATTCCATCGACTGAAATCACACTTTGCTATGTTCTTCTAGGAGCCACAAGCTCCCCCTTTTTTTTAAAAAAAGATTTTATTTATTTTTAGAGAGAAGGAAAAGGAAGGAGAAAGAAAAGAAGAGGAACATTGATGTGAGAGAGAAACATGAATCGATTGCCTTTCTCAGGCCCCTAACCAGGAACCTGTCCTGCAATTCAGGCACGTGCCCTGATGGGGAACTGAACCCCAAACCTTTTGGTCCATAGGCTGGCGCTCAATCCGCAGAGCCATACCAGCCAGGGCTAAGCCCCCTTTTTAAAAAGTTCTCCTTTCTGCCCTGGCTGGCGTAGCTCAGTGGATTCAGTGCAGGCTTGTGAACCAAAGGATCGCGGTTCGATTCCCAGTCAGGGCACATGCCTGGGTTGCAGGCCAGTTCCCAGCAGGGGATGCATGAGAGGTAATCATACATTGATATTTCTCTCCCTCTCTCCTTCCCTTCCCCTCTAAAGATAAATAAATAAAATCTTTAACAAAAAAAAGTTTTCTTTTCCTTTTTTTTCCTTCATGGTGGTGATGTTTCCACAGACATTTATCTCTAAATTCATCAAGTTATGTACATTAAAAATGTACAGCTTTTTTGTATGACAATAACATCTTAATAAGTGGCTTTAAAAATAAATAAATAGGTAGATACATAATTAAAGAGATAGATAGATAGATAGATAGATAGATAGATAGATAGATAGATAGGTGTTTTTCACCCTTCAATCGAAAGTCATGTAGAAAGCATTCCTTGTCTTTGGGCAAACACACTGATTTCAAAAACTGCAAAATAGTGTGATATGGGCCCTATAAATACTGCTGAACTCACACAACCATTCCGTTCTCTTGAGCCGAGGTTCCCAAACTTTCTCTGCTCATAGCACTGGGTTAAAAAACAATATTGAACATTTGTGCTTATTAAATAGTTAGGTCCAAGGAACTTGATAATTTAATTTGTGTCCTATAAACTTAGCAGCCTTTGAAACAAATACATACAAATTAAAAGAAAAAGCTTTTTTTTTTTTTAAGAAAAATGACCACACTTGTGGATGTGTCACCAGTCGGGAGCTTCACCGTTTCTCAAAACTTGGAAACACATTGAACATCATCGCCCTTCACTTCCTGCCCTATGTTGACTTGTATGAGCCAATGCTAAAACTGTAAACTAGTTCAAGGTGGTAGTTTGTACCATGTCTGGCAGTTCTTTCCTTGAAAATATGAACTATCTCATGGTGTTGCTGGGAGGCCCCAGGGACCCATGGCCATGAAGTCTCATGTAAATGTTGAAGGAATAAGCAACTCAAAAATTCCTGGAGCTCCATGTTACCCACTCTTGTCATGGACTCAAATTTTGGGAAGCACATTCTAATGACCAAAAATAGTTAAAAATAGAGTTGATTTTTTTCTTATGGTTTTGTTGAGAGGCATCATCCAATTTAATTCAAATATTTACATATATCCAAGTGCCTAATATTGCAGAGTAGATCATTTTGTTGGTTCCGAATGTATTGTGATATTCATACTACGCTAAGAACATAGGAAGGGTTAGCTGCTGAATATATAGATGAACGCTTAGCATTTGGGCTGGACAATTCTTTGCTGTGGGAGCTGACCTGTGCAATGCAGGACGGTGAGCGGGGTCCCTGGCCTCTACTCTCTGTGCCAGTAGCATGCCCACCAAGTGATGACGACCAAAAATGTTTCCTCAAACATTGCCCAATTCAAAGCACTGGTCTATACCCCATGTATCCTTACACAGGGATGGATCTGTACATGGACTGCCAGATTTAGTTAAATTTGAATTTCAGGTGAACAACAAATATATTTTTTTGTATTAGTTTTTTCCTGTTTGTTATCTGGCAAGCCTACACCACCCATGTCAAAATGGGTTTATGGAGTGTATCCTGCATGCATTATCATAACATAATGTTGTTATGTTATGCATAACAACATTTTGGTCAAGGAGAGACCGCTTATACCATGGTGGCCCTGTAAGTTTATTATGGAGCTGAAAAATACGTATCACTTAGTAACACTGTAATCATCCTAATGTCATAGTTCAACCCATTACTCCCGTGTTTGTGAACAAAATGGTATACACAAACCTACTGCGCTTCCAGTTGTATAAAAGTATAGCACATAACACTGGATACTGATAATAAATGACTATATTACTGTTTTATGTATTTACAATACTGTACTTTTTATTATTATTTTAGAGTGTACTGTCTACTTATTTAAAAAGTTTGCTCTAAAACGGTATGCCATGTTATCTTGCAGAAGTCTCATTCATCTTGCGTTTGCTACATCTCTTGATTGCTTCGTTTTCTATTGTGCTTCGTTTAATCTCATGCTGTTTTGTACAGTAACAGGCTGTATGGGCTTGTAGTCTGGGAGCACTAGGCTATACCACATAGCCTAGGTACATAGTAGGCCATATCATTTCATTTGTGTAAGTGCACTCTACGATGTTTGCCCAAGGTCAAAATCATCTAAAGACTACTTCTCAGAATGTTTCCTGCCATTAAGTGGCGCAGGACTGACTCACACACCGAAGCAAGCACCACTGAAATTAATCTTCAGGTTCTCGCGAGATCCACAGCAACACAACACCACGGAGCCCTCTCTGTTGTGGAATTTCTCTCTCTCCAGATGGTCTCAAAGCCTCTCACTTGTTTAACTTTAGGGATCTCCTAGACACAACCCATGTTCCTTTTCAGTTTCCCTCCTCCTCCTCACCGTCAGGTACCTTCTGGCTCCCTGTGAACTCTCTCTCTGCCCTGCTCTCCCCTCCATGCCAGGCCAGGAGAGGAAATGAGACATTGAGAACTGATCTGCATCCACAGGCAGGTACCTTCCCCCTTCTTGCTACCTCTCTGGTGTTGTACTTGCTACCTGGCTGGATTCTGCAGCCCCACAAAACCCCAAAAAACAAGGCTGACAAAGAGAGACTTCTCAGTAGCAAAGAAGGCTTTGGAGGACATGTTTGGGAGATGAGGAAGACAGGTGATCCTCACCAGCTCATCAGTGGCTGTGGGCTGCATTGTTGGAAAATCGGCAGCTTCCACCCACCTCAGGCCCATATGGGCCCTTCCCCTTATACCCAACTGTGAGATGAGACTTGGTGTCCCTCTTCTGGGAACAAGGACAAGCTACAAGCCTCTTCCTTGTGTTGGCTACTTTCTATCACACACTCACTTTTTATGATATTTATTTACACACTGGATAATTTTGCTTTTCTATGCTCATTACAAAAGTGTCCCATCAGTCACGTTTTATAGCTGATTGATGGACACATTTGGATACATTTGAACTTTCAGAAAGCAAGTAAACATTGCTGAGTTGCCATCATGAACTAGTGAGATTTTGACACCAAGAAGGGAGACAAGACCTTTGCTGGGTGGTTGTGAGTCAGGAGCGTTTCCAGAGAAAGTGCAGCTTGAGCTAAGATTTTGAACACAGATTTTACCAAACACTTGTGACCGAGGAATTGTGTTCTAAGTGACTTAAGAGAGTTCAGAGGAAAGGTATAAATTTCAGTATCATTCTGTGACAGGAAGAGAGAGGAGCAATGTTTAACCCTGGGCAGTCATGGTGGACATTTGGGCAGGGTGGGGATGCAGATGGAGTAAGGATGGGGGCCTCCTTGTTTTTCTGTGGGTCACGGGGAATCATCACAACCCGGTCAGCTCTTTGTTTTTGACAGATCACTCTAGATGCTCTGTGAAGAGAGACTAGAAGGAAGGGTCAGCTAGGGGACTTATAATTTATGTCAAAGGGGCCAGTCATTCACCTCTTAGTATGAATTTATATAGACCCATTATTTCCCTTCAAAGCTCTAGTTAACATTGGCAGTAAAGAGATGGGAGTTTTACTGAAGTAATGAGAAGACAGTAGGATATTTTGAAGTGATGGGTATAGCTAGGGAGTTCAGGTTGGTGGAGGGGTGTGCCCCAGTGCACAGGGACCACCTCTGGCAGCTTTCGGCATTTGAACCCAGGAAGTCGGGGCAGGGAGGCAGGGGTGGGATTAACAAAACTGTGGAAGGGACAAAGATGATCCATGTCATGAGTAAGCCTGGGGTTGGCGTCAGCCACATTGATGGGTATGCCAACATGGGACTGTGGAATACTCTCAGAATCCCGAGTCTCAAAGGTGTGGCATCTCCTGAACATTTGTTTCTTTATTTATGAGTGTCTAGGAATGAGTCTGAGATTAAAAGAGCAAATAGTTTGGAGATTAACTAATCAAGCCTTCTGTTGTGTCAGTCTCTGTGGTGTCTTGTTTGACCAGTTTAGTAGAAGCAAGCGACGGTAGTTTATAATCAGGAGGCACAGAGCTGTGCTCCCAGAAAGGCCTGCGTTCCTGGTAGGGGAAACATGAGCTAGCAGGCTGGAAAGGTCGCTAAGGGAAGTTCACCCACAGCATGGAAAACTGAAAAATGACTTGTTATATCCCTTGTCATGGGTCTAATTTGTTTAAAATCAAATCCATCTGTTCATTTCACACTCTTTGTTCCACTTCCTTGCTGCAATCCACAGTGGATTACTCCATGACTTGAAAAACTGGCTGCACTTACAATAAGCTAATCACTTATTTTGTGGTTAACTGCGTCAAGATATTCTGGAACACAACCAGCATTTATTCTCTATCTGTCCTCTGTCGCTCGCTCTCGCACTCAGGAACAGGCTTGTTAGTGTTGCACATTGACCAGGAAAATCCTTTAAGTTTCCTTCACAAAACATGCTGTTTACAGGCTCTGAAGTGACGCAGGCTGGGGAAACGGTATCTGTCACTTCACAAGGCCTTCCCCTCCCTCCCCAAGGCATCTGCAAATGCTCGGTTGCCTCCCATGCACCGTACATCACAAAAGACTTCTTGGCTCAGTTGATTCCGTTTATGATTTTCAAATCTTAATTTCAAATGAAGCTTGCTCCTTTTCAGGAAAGAATTATCTTCTATGCAATAAACCAAAGTCCCCTGAGGCGTTCATTCGAGATGCATCGATTCCCTTAAGGTCTCCTAACCCATTAAAATATGTACAGTATTTCTGGTTAACTAATGGATCATTGGAAAAATGGGATTGCATACAAGATATAATTCAAAGAAATGTGCTTGGGGTTGCTGGCCAATCCATTCATAGAAACATTTGCTGATTGGGAAAATATTTTATTTTTTTGGCTTAATCTTTTGCCAGACCACACAAACTAGTGAAGGTCATTATTTTTGATTTCTTGGACCTAATTCTGAAGACAGAGCAGCAATGAAATTTGTGATTTTTGTCACTGCTCCTGATTAAGAAATAACTGGCTGGCATTTAAACTCAGTTGGATCTGTACAATCTGTGAATATTACCATTTTTTTCCTTGTTGAGTGCAAGTTATTGCTAGATGTTATCTTGCATTCATTCCTGTCTTCTAAAGGGCCAACCATTTTGGAAATATAATATTTATGAAATTGGATATTAAAATAGCAAGTGGTTTAAAGCCGAGGAATAGATGTTGAAAGATCCCAGCACATGCACGCACAGTAATTTTACATTTTTCATTACTGAGGTAATTAAAAAATTCCTTAGGGCTGAATTACAGTAAAATTTTATGTATCCTTCTACTAAGCATAAACTAATTTTCTTTCCCACTGGACAGTGTTAATTTAAGTAGGAAACACATTTAATCTCATTTATCTCATATAATATTTAAACATATTCTATCTCATTTATTCATATTATGAAAAATTGCAAGCTTTACTAATTTTATTGAACATCATTTTTATTCTAAATATTCTTAGGTACAGTAACTGGTATGCATTTCGTATTGAAGCCGAAGCGAAAGATGGAATTTTTTTGTCTCACCAGTGACCTTTCCTCGTTCATTCCTAATTCTTGGGTGGCCCCAGGACAGTTATAGGGTCTGAACCATTTGTATCTAAGTCCAGGAAGGTCATAAAGATTTGTCTATAAATGTATGTTTTGAGTTTTGAAATTGAAGAACATATGAAATGCCATGTGATCTTGGACAAAGAATATGAATGAGCTGCATTCTCTCCCCGATCTAACTCTTGAAGTAGCCAATGAAATGCTCAGTGAAGGCCTTTGACTCTTTCAGATGTCATTTTGTGTCTCATGGTTCTGGCGGCATTCACTTTCGGGCTCCCTTTTCTGACACCTATGGAAAGACGGAAGTGAATGTAGCAGGCGGGAAGTGGCACAGATCTGATTAAAAACCATTGTGTCTAGAAATGACAAGAAGGAACTGAGGGCACCCAGTCATGGAGCAATAATGTGCTATGATGGCTCGCCCATTTGGAAGTTGTGCCCGAGAGAAACGCAATGACAGAAAAAGGCAAGAGAGAGGACGAAGAGAGAGCACTGTACCCAGGGCTTGTGCTGAATCCATGTGGAACCTTGAAATGGCGGAGAGGCTTTGCGCTTCATGAGTTAGGGATGGCTCGGGCAGCGGTGAAGACCCATTGCTACCCTGGGAGAAGGAGGAGGAGAGGGGAAAGGAGGAGGAACACCTACCATTTCTTATAAGCCTCCTGTGGGCAGGTGTCTGCCAGTGCTGACTGTAATGGAATGAGGTTCACAAGCATTTCCTCCTGTGACCCTCACACACCACCGGCACTGTAACACATAAGGAAATCAAAACGTTCTAATTAGATCACTTGGCTAAGTTCCCATAACGCCTGAGATTGAAAGTGTAGCTTTGAATCGAGGGCCCATTCCTGTGCTTTCCCCACATTGTGTCGTTGCCGTCCTTAGACTCTCCTTACGGGCACACATTTCCTGTCCGTTCCACTCCTCTCACCCCTCGTCTATGCCAAGGGTTTCCAAAAGTAGCTCTGCAGGAGAATTGAGCAGCTACTGAGGCCTTTGCTCAGACACATGTAATGGGAACCTGCTTGGGTGGAGCACATGAATAATGACTGGTGTCTTTCAGAGGTATTTGTGTTTTAATAAAGGGACTCTTCATTCTATTCCAATTCAGTCAAAGTATATGGAGGATTTTTATGGACCTACCTCTGAACACTTGGAGATTCAAAACACGCTCTGTCTTTAAGGCTCACAGTTGTCTAAATAGGCCTTCAGGACAGGAACAAATACGGATGATGAAGTTTCAGATTTCACAACTGGCAAGTGGAAGAGATCAGTTAGTGC
>PVKM010036545.1:0-14752 GCA_004027735.1 Carollia perspicillata
CCCACCTCCCACATTCAGTCCTCCCCCCACTCTGTTGTCTTTATCCATGGGTCCTTTATACATGTTCCTTAACTTGACCATTCCCCTTCTTTCCTCTGTTATTCCCCTTCCCCCACCCCATTACTGTCAGTTTGTTCTTTATTTCTGTGTCTCTGGTTCTGTTTTGCTTGCTTGTTTGTTTTGTTGATTAGGTTCCACTTATAGATGAGATCATATGGTATCTGTCTTTCATAGCCTGGCTTATTTCACTTAGCATAATGCTCTCCAGTTCCATCCATGCTGATATGAAGGCTAGGATCTCCTTCTTTCTTTCTACTGTGTGGTATTCCATTGTGTAAATGTGCCACAGTTTCTTGATCCACTCATGCTCATTTAGGATGCTTCCAGCACTTGGCTATTATGAATAATGCTGCTATGAATATTGGGGTGCATAGATTCTTTTGAATTGGTGTTTCACGGTTCTTAGGGTATATTTACAGCAATGGAACTGCTTGGGGTCCACAGCATTTTTAAATGACAGAAAAGAATGGTCAGATATGGAGGGCCCACAATAGTACCTTATAGTCCTAATGTTTTAGGGTAGCATACCCAGAGGCCTCTTATTCCTCTACTCTGAAGAAAAAGGGCACAGACCAGAGAAACATTAATCACTGAAATTGGGTCTAATGACAACCTGGAAGCAAATCATGTGGGAAAGTTACACGTTTCCATAACCAACCTTCCTTTCTCTGGAAAGTAATCTTCCATGTAGACTTGATTTCTCTTTGTGAACATGCTGCCTTGACTTTAAGAAAAGTCTTCACTTCTGATTGAGGCCTCTTTCTCTTTAGCTGGGTACGTCATCCAATATTAACCCTCTCAAGATTGCCCACTCTGAGTTTAAGCTATAATTAGACCTCCAACTTAAGAAAGCAGAGGAGCTTGGCTTTGTGCGCGCGTGTGCGCGCGCATGTGTGTGTGTGTTTCCTCAGAGGAAAATTCTCTTGCATGCATTTTGTTTTCCTCACATGTAGCCTCACACTTTGAGAAGCACCGAAGCAAGTGGCAATGAATTTATTCTGTACATGTTCTTCCCACTTTTGCTGACAGGACTCCATTTAACAGTGAGCACCTAACAGTTGAAGCAGACTACTGAGGACAGAAAAGTAACCTGATCTCCTTCCAGTATTGGCCTTGCCCAGTACCTGATGACCTTGGCTCATGCCATGAAGATATTTTTACTTCTTGATTGGAAGAGTTTCTTGACTTAGGGGAGGAAGTGTGCCAGAGTGGAAAGGGGGACAGACTTTGGCTCTATATAAGCTGGGTTT
The DNA here is from genome assembly GCA_004027735.1 of Carollia perspicillata. NCBI lineage: Eukaryota > Metazoa > Chordata > Mammalia > Chiroptera > Phyllostomidae > Carollia > Carollia perspicillata. The sequence goes on from PVKM010036545.1 coordinate 1,311, forward strand.
AGTCTCTGATTTTGCATTTCTTTCTGTGATGGACATGGAAATACACAGCTCAGAATCCCTATTGAGAAAGAACCCACTGCCCAGCTGTGAGGAGTGTGGTTAGTTGACAGGCTCCAGCTGTTAGCTCCTTCAGGGTCTACCTCAGCTATAGAGCCAAGGTTATGCTGTTCTTGGGGTGGCCCCAAGCCAATGACTGATCAAGGAGGCAATCCAAGGTCCATTTCCACCACACAATACACTACTCTAGAAGGCAGTGTTTGCTTTGGAGCTCCTCTTTAGGCTGGTAGACTTCGACAGGTCTATACCTCTGTCTGATGCATTCCCTTCCAAATTCTGCTTCCTTCCCTTTTCTTTTACAGGTATTAATTCTCTCTAAACCATTTGCACTCCTAACTCTCACAGAATCTGCTTCCCGGAGAACCCAACCTGTCTCTCTCAGTCTCAATTTCCTCTCCTGTGAAAAGAGAATAATGGTATTGTTTCCCCCAGGGTTGTTACTAGGATTAGAATTATGTAAAATATCTGGCACAGAGTAGGCATTCGATGAAAGGGAGCTATTACTACTAGGGAGTATATCATTTCCACTGGTACATGCATAATAGCCCAAACCTGTAAATAACTCAATGGTCATCAACAGAATGGATAAATAAATTGTGGTGTATCCATACACTTGGAATGCTAGTTAGCTGTAAACTGGAAGGAATCATTGTTATAAGCAACAACCAACTTGGATAAATCTTACCAGCACTAGAATGAGCTAAAGAGACTAGACGCAAAAATGAACACTACATGATTCCATTTCTCTGAAGTTCAAGAATAGACAAAACTAATCAGTGACGATAGAGGTAAGTGATTCAGTGGGGGATATTGACTAGAAGCATGAAGGAGCCTTCTGAGGAGATGGAAATGTCTCTATCTTCATATAAATTCTGGTTACATGGATACACACACATGATCATGAAGCTTACACTTAAGGTTAACAGAAGTTATGTACCTAAGTATATATGTCATGCTTAAATTTTTAAAAAAAGGTAAAAATAGAAATTTTATTATTGGTGTGTGTACATGTTGATTTCTTTTAATTTAGAAAATTCAGAGAAATAGAAAGAGAAAAATTATCCATGGCCCCACCCAAAGATAATCACGGATTCATTTTAGATATTGCATTGCACTGTCCAACTCTCTTATCACTCCACTTCTCTTAGGTGCCATTTTGGCTAATGGAGAAAGGAAGTATCACCATTACTTTCACTTTCTTGGGAGTAGTGCTGTGAAGATTGTTTCCAGGCTTGCTTTTTATCCCTTTCCTCTTTCATTCCTTCCCTCAAATAGAACTTGAAGCTAAATAGTGCCAAAATTTCAATGTCCTAACCTGCACATCACCTCATGCTGCAGCTGTACCTTTTGGTCTTCTGGATTTTTTTCTGGGAAAGCACAAAGCAGGGGCTCAGGAGTTGAGTCTTTTGCTTTAACAGAAGTTGAAACACTAACTCAGGTCCCAAACAGCCTTCTGATGAGAATGAACTTGATCTCTCCCAAGGTTGAAATGGTCCAGGTTCAGAGCAGCCAAGCTTTTTGCCTATTTCTGTGTCAATTGTGGGAGAACAGCATTTTCCATGTTTAGATGACCACAAACTGTCAAGGTGACTTGGTAGGGAACATGTCAAGGCAGATTATAATCAAAACCAGGCTTATGGAACACAGGGGTTTCTTATTAGACAACTGGTTCTCAAAGTGTAGTCTCCTGCCCTGGCTAATGTGGCTCAGTTGGTTGGCCATCCTTCCACAAGGTGAGAAATGTCCCCAGTTCAATTCCTGGTCAGGGCACATGCCTGGGTTGAGGATTCAGTCCCCCTGGTCAGGGTGCATATGAGAGGCAATCAAATGATGTTTCTCTCTCACATTGATGTTTTTCTCTCACACTGATGTCTCTCTCCCTCTATTTATCCCTCCCTTCCCCTCTCTCTAAAAACAAATTAAAAATCTTCTAAAGAAGTGTAATCTCCACACCAGTAGCGTCAGCATGACCATCATCTTGGAACTGGTTATAAATGCAACTCTCTGAGCCCCACTATAGAGCTGGTGATTCAAAAACTCTGGGAGTGGGACTCAGTCATCTATACATCAACAAGCCCTCCAGATGATTCTGATGCACTCTCAAGTTTAAGAACTTCTGTTCTAGAGGTTTGTAAATTCCACTGCCAAAGAAAGCAAGAATGTACTCAGTGTGTTCTGCTCATGCTCATAACCAGTGCACTGTGTCCTTAGCATGACTTAGGGGCATGTGCCAGGTCCATATAACTTCAAGGTTTCTTGTTCTTAATATCCTAAACCCAAGAAAATATATTCCTTTTTTCTCTGTTTGCTGAACAATGATGAAATACAGCCCAATGTTCCCTTAACAAAAAGATTTATTAATTGTGCTAATGACCGTTTAGAGAAAAACATAAAAACCAATGTCCTTGTTGAGTGCTCCTTCTCGAGGGCAAAATGTGGATGTTATCTGTAAAATCAACAAATTTGTCACCAACGTGAAATGTTATCTTTTCCTGAGGATTTTCCCATGCAGCTCAAGGCCTTAAGGACTAGACAGCCTCCTCCCTCCTGTGATCAGATGAAGAGTTTGTAGCCATAACTCAGATGCTTTAAGACAGCTCAGATGTAAGTTTGTTTTCATGTTAGTAGCTTTGCTCAGACCCAATTGAAGAAAAGAGACCATTAACCTATTCAAAGCTTCAAGGAATTCCCGCAGATCTTTGCCTCATTAAGCTATGTGTGACCAGTGCAATAATCTCTTGGTAAGGACACTAAAGACACAGGCAACAAAAGTAAAAGTAGACAAGTGGGACTACATTAAACTTAAAAGCTTCTCTACAGCAAAGAAAACAACTGAGTGAAAAAAAAAACCGTGGAATGGGAGAAAATATTTGCAAACTATTTATCTAATGGGGTTAATATCCAAAATATATAAGAAACTCCTACAACTCAATAGCATAAATAAATAAATAATCCAATTTAAAAATAGTCAAAAGACCAAATAGACACTTCTCCAAAGAAGACATAAAAATGGCCAACATGTCCTTGAAAAGATACACACACTACTAATGAGCTGGGAATGAAAATCACAACCAAAGTGAGATACCACCTCACAGCTGTTAGAATGGCTTTTCTCAAAAATCAAAAGACACAGACAACAGAATGGTGAATATTAAAGGGAAAGGGTGGTGGGGAAGATAAAAAATCAAAAGATAAGTTTTGGTGAGGATGTGGAGAAATTAGAACCTTTGTACATTGTTGGAATGTAAAATGGTTCACTTGCTATTGAGAACAGTATGGAAGTTTCTCAAAAAAATAAAATAGAAATACGTGTGATCCAGTAATTCCATTTCTGGGTATTTATACAAAAGAATTGAAATCAGGATCTGAAAGAGAGGGTTTCATTCCCATTCATTGCAACATTATTCACAACAGCCAAGGTATGGAAACAACCTAAGTGTCCATTGTTGGGTGAGTAGACTAAGAAAATGTGGTATATACGTACAACTGAATATTAATCAAGGAACAATAGGTTAAGCACTGGTTTGTAGAATTTACTGTTTCCATAATGTAAATACTCCTACTATGGTTAATTTCAAACTACCAATTTAACATCACTGAAAGTGGAGTTACAAAGAGATAAGTAGTTGTAAAACATTATATAGTATTTCCACTACAAATACAAAAGACATAAATAATCTGAAGAGCATAGATAATAGTAAATCATAGTAAAATAATAAGGAAGTGATGAGTTCTGAGTGCTTATTAATTTTGTTTTTAATTTAATTTATTAAATTACATTTCTATGCTTTAATTTTATTTTATTTTAATCACTTTAATTGTTATTTTATTACTGTTGTCTCAATTTTCCCCTTTGCCATCCTACACTCATCCCACCCCCACTCCCACAGTCCATTCCCACACTGTTGTCCATGTCCATGGGTCATTCATACATGTTTTTTGACTAGTCCTTTCCCCTTCTTTCCACCATTCTCCCCTTCCCCTCCCCTCTGGTCACTGTCAGTCTGTTCCATGTTTCCATACCTGTGGTTCTATTTCGTTCATTAGTTTTTTTGTTTATTACTTTAATTTTTCCTCTTTCATTCAGTTGCTTAAATGCTAAGAATATTAACATTTTTCAACTTTAGTCATCAGATGTGCATAACTATGGATCAACCTGTTACAGTTTTGAAAAATTTAATAGGCTTTTTTTAGAGCAGTGTTAGATTTACAGAAAAAGAACTCAAAGCACAGATTCGCATATACCAACCACACACAATTTCCCCTATTATTAATATCTTACATATTGGTTTCAGGGAGTCAATATTGATAATAATTATTAATGTTAATAATTATTATTGTTATAATTAATAATATTATTATTAACTGAAGTCCATAGTTTATGTTAGTGTTCACTGTTTGTGTTGTACATTCTATGGGCTTTGACATAAGTATAATGACACATATCCATCTTTACAGTATTATACAGAATAGTTTCACTGCCATAAAAATCCCACCCACCCTTCTTCTGAAGCCCTAGCAGCCATTGATTTTTGTACAGACTCCATAGTATTGCCTTTTCCAGAATGTCATATACTTAGGACCACATAGTATGCAGCCTTTCAGACAGACTTTTTTTCACTTAGCAATACACATTTAAGGTTTCACTGTGTCTTTTCATGGCTTTTTTAATAAATGGCCCTTTTTAATAAATCATTTTAGTAGAATTTATTTATAATTTCATATAGTGATGTTGGGAGAATTTCTTTTTTTTGAGTTTGCAATTTTATTTTTTATTGTTGTTCAATTACCATTGTCCCCATTTTCCTCCCATTACTCTCCCCTGCCCTACCCACCCCCTCCTTCCACATTCAATCTTCCCCCCCATCATCTTTATCCATGGGTCCTTTATACACATTCCTTGACTTAACCTTTCCCCTTTCCTCCATTATTTCCCCTCCCCTTTCCCCTCTGGTCACCAATTTTTAATAGTGGTTATATTTAACAGCCAGCTCCCAAAGTTTCTAAAAATTTGATAACTGGCTCTCATAAGCTGATATAAGCAACCACTGTGACCATACCAAATTTCAACCTGTTTATTTTGGTTTTGGATAAAAAGAGAATCTTCACTCAATTTGGTTCATTATTCCCTTTAACAAAAAGATTTACTACAGGGTTTCTTTGAAGTTGGCAATTTCCTTGGCTCTTCTAAAATAGGAAATGGTTTTAGATGTTATTTTTAAATATTTTCAAAAACAGGTCTGTCTCTATTCTCAACAGCTTCCTGACCACCTTTTGCTTCCTAATAATGAGAACTATTTAAAGGAAAAAGGAACCTCTGTAGTGTGGTTTTGAGAAAAGGACATACTTTGCTCTTTCAAAAGTAGTTACACAACAGTTCTGGTCATAAACTGAGGAACAATTAAAATAATTTTCCAAGGTTCCTCCCAAGGCTGTGATTTTCCTCTCATCTACTCAGGTAATGCCACTCATTGTACTGATTAATTTTTCAGCAATTTGAGATCCACCATGTGACAGCCACTGTGCTGAGCTCTGGAGTCACAGCAGAATGCAAGAGAGACATAGACCCTGCTCAGTCAGTAATTACACAGATTGTTATTTACTTATACTTTTCATAAAAACTTCAAAGGAGATCATATAACATAGGTGTCTGACCTATTCTGAGAGGTTCAGGATGTGGCATTTAATCTTATACCTGAAAAATGAGTAGAAAGTCAGACAAAGCAGGAGGGAAAACAAAGTAGAATAGACTTCCTCCCAAGTGATGAGAACAGCCTGTACCATGCTGGTATAGAGTATAGTACATAAAGTACATAAACAGATATACAGATATCTTTGGTATTAAAATTTCACAGTGGGGGAGCAATTAGGAAAAAGTGTCTAAAAAAGGCTTCTGGGCCCTAATCCTGTGGCTCAGTTGGTTGGAGCATTGTCCTGTACATCAAAAGGTTGAAGGTTCTATTCCCAGTCAGGACACATACCTGGGTTGTAGGTTTGATGCCCAGTCAGTGTGCTACAGGAGGCAACTGATCAATGTTTCCCCCTCACATTGATGGCTCTCTCTCTCTCTCTCTCTCAATCAATCAATATATCCTCGGGTGAGGATTAAAATGAAATAAATAAATAATAAATAAAATAAAAAAGACTTCTGGGAAGAGGGGAAGCAATAATGAAAAAGAAGTTGAGAAACATTGGGCTATACTGTATAAAGTACTTGGCACTTTTGAGCTATTATAGCAGCAGTGGTAGAGCTAAGATACTGGCCTCTTCCTATGAGGACTGATGGCTTATATGTAGGCATCTGAGCTTGATATTAAGACAAGAAGTTAAAAGACTCCTGGTTTTCAACAACTCTGGAAAATTTCATCTATCATTTTTCACATACTGCCTCTTCCCCATTCACTCTATTCTCTCCTACTGGACACTTCTTAGAACTTCTCATTTTATCATCCATGTAGTTTGATATCTAATATTTCCCATCTCTTTATTCCTGTTTTGTTTTCTGGATGATTTCCTAATTCTCATATCAACTGTGTCTGATTTGCACTTTAATCCCTCTACCAAGTGTTCTTTTTTCCATTTCAATCAGTGCCCATATTTTGTTTATTTTCAACTCCAACCATATTTTTAAAACAGTTATGTTATTGGTGGACTGGGACGGGAGTAAAAGACAGAAAAATGTACTTGAATAACAATTAAAATTTTCAAAAATGTTTAAAAAATAAAATAAAATGGTTATGTTATTGACTAATAATTCTTATTTTGTTTTAAAAAATCTTTTTAAACATTTGAAGGATGTTTTTTTTAAAGTCCCTTTCAGATTTGTCTATTAGATATAGATCCTAAGGTGTGAATTCTCCCATTTGCTGTATCAGTCTTGTGGGGGTTTATTTCCTCACGCACCTAGCAAGTTTGGGTTAAAAGAGTTGTAGTTAAAACACAGACTCAAGTGCTATACTACCTGGGTTTAAATTCTAGCTGCCGTTTAGCAGCTATGTGATCCTAGACAAGTTACTTTATCTCTTCGCTCTTTAGTTTCAATATATGTAAAAGAAGGCTGTTCTAAGAATAAGTTAATATAAACAAAGCACTTAATGCAGTGTCCAACAAATAATTAAGTACTTGGTTAGTGTTGTTATTACTGTGATTTGACAGGAATTGTTCTACCTGGCAGGCCTGACTGTATACCTTGGCTTATGTGACCTTCCCATTCTCAGCTCAAAGTGGCAGTACACTTCTGAATTGTGTTTTTCCTACCTATATCCCCATTTATGGGCCAGCCCTTCTAGCTGTTGGCTTTCTATAGAAGCTCAGATCCCACTTCTGACTCTACCCTGTTATTTAAAAATCATGCACCCAGGATGCATGTTTTCTTTTGATTCTTCTGTAGTCTGTGTAATTGCAGTTCCTGCTCACTGCTGTTGCTTTGAGCTATCTATTCATCTCTGACACTAGAATTTATTCATTTTTGCATTTGATTTCTACTACATATTTAAAATATTTTATTTTTAAAGTATGTTTTATTGATTATGCTATTACAATTGTCCCAATTTATCCCCTTTGCCCTCCTCCACCACTACCCCCTTTCCCTCCAGCAATCTCCCCCTTAGTTCATGTCCATGGGTCATACATATAAGTTCTTTGGCTTCTCCATTTCCCATACTATTCTTACCCCCCCATCTATTTTGTACCTACAAATTATGCTTCTTAATCCCTGTACCTTTTCCCCATTTGCCCCTTTCCCCCTCCTCACTGATAATCCTCCAAGTGATCTCCATTTCTGTGATTCTGTTCCTATTCTAGTTGTTTGCTTAGTTTGTTTTTGTTTTTGTTTTTAGATTCAGTTTTTGGTAGTTGTGAGTTTGTTGTTATTTTACTGTTCATAGTTTTGATCTTCTTCTTTTTCTTAAATAAGTCCCTTTAACATTTCGTATAATAAGGGCTTGGTGATGATGAACTCCTTTAGCTTTAGGTTGTCTGAGAAGCACTTTATATACCCTTCCATTATAAATGATAGCTTTTCTGGATAGAGTAATCTTGGATGTAGGTACTTGCTTTTCATCACTTGGAATTCTTCTTGCCAGTCCCTTCTTGCCTGTAAAGTTTCTCTTGAGAAATCAGCTGATGGTCTTGTGGAAACTTCTTTGCAGCTAACTCTCTTCTTTTCTCTTGCTTCTTTTAAGATTCTCTCTTTATCTTTAACCTTTAGCATTTTAATTATCATGTGTCTTGGTTTGGTCCTCTTTGGATCCAACTTGTTTGGGACTCTTCGTGCTTCCTGGACTTGTATGATTTTTTCCTTCATCAAATTGAGAAAGTTTTCTTTCATTATATTTCCAAATAAGTTTTCAATTTCTTGCTCTTCTTCCTCTTCTGGCATCCTTATGATTCAAATGTTGGCATGTTTGGAGATATCCCAGAGCCTTCTTATTTTACCCCCATTTTTTTGAACTCTTGTTTCTTCATTCTGTACTGGTTGACCACTTATTTCTTCCTTATATTCCAAATCATTGATTTTAACCCTGGCTTCCTTCCCTTCCCTGTTGCTTCCCTGTGGATTTTTCTTTATTTCACTTAATGTAGCCTTCATTTCTCCCCTTATACATTTGCCATACTCAATGAGTTCTCTGAGCATCCTTATCACTGGTGTTTTGAATTCTGCACCTGATAGGTTGGCTATCTTCATTTCACTAAATTCTTTCTATGAAGTTTTTATCTGTTCTTTCATTTGAGCCATATTTCTTTGTCTCCTCAATTTGGCAGCCTCCCTATGTTTGCTTATGTTTATTCTGTAGAGCTGTTTTGGTTCCTTGTCTTTGCCCACCTGTTATGTAGTAAGCCTTTGGTATTCACCAGGTTGGGGCAACCTGTTTTGCTGCTTTGTGGTGCTGTATGTGGGAGAGGGGTCAGAGAGAAACAATGCCACTTGCTCAGATCTTGCCGCATTTCCCGTCACTTCCCCCACTTCCTGTATGCAGCTGACATCCTTCTAACTGCTGAGCTGGTGCTGAATCCCAGAATGGGGAAGTTTGTGTACATGCTAGGATTATGTGAGTCCTTTAAATGGATTCTCCCGAGAGACCAGCAGTTTCTTAGGCTGCCCCAACTCCCAGTGGTTTTTATAGCCAGAAGTTATGAGGCTTTATTTCCTGGTGCTGGAACCCTGGGCTGCATGGTCTGGCCTGGGGATGGGATTGCTCCTTCCCCAAGTGTCCCTCCCAATTTTTATCCATTGCACATGAATGTGGGACCACCTGTTCCTCTGGCCACTGCCACCACAGCCTCACCACCACTACACTGTCCTCCCTACCCCCGCTCCCCATCTCTGCCCCTCCTGCTTGTCTGGATGAACATTTCTTCTTTAAACCCTTGGTTGTTGGACTTCCATACAGTTCATTTTTCTGGCAGTTGTGGTTGTTTTTAGTTTTGAAGTTAGTTGTGATACTTCTTATAGTTGTGTGAGGAGGCGAATCATATCTACCCAAGCCTCCACCTTGGCTGGAACTGAATATTTTAAAACAATGCATTTGGAGTGGAGGGAGAGCAGCCTGCAAAATGAACAGAAATCCCTGAATGCCTTTTCTAAAGAGGTTTACCTCTCATATAGACGTGAGATCCTTCGGGGAAACTGAGACAAGAGGGGGCATATTTTATTTGTTTTGTGTCCCTCGTACCTTGTACAGGTCCTGATACATTTGACATACATTTACTGAATTAAGAAATAAAAGACTATGTTGGTGCCAGCAAGCACTACAGCCAGCTCACTGCTTGGTTTCTCTAAGAATTATCACCACCACCATGGTGTGCCCACCACCCTTGTTCCTGTGAAAGAGCTTTGTCAAGGTGATATGGTTTCTAACAAATGAACAAATTAAAGTGGATATAATTCATTCAGTCAGTAACTGTCAGAAAGTTAAGCACTAGATATGTATTTCTTTTACTTTGAGAGCAAAATACTAAACTAAAAACACCATAGAGATGACAGATTATTCTGATTTTCAAACTGTTGTTTTAAAGTATCAGAGTAAAAAAAAGAGTAAAATGTCAAGCAGGTAACTGATGTAATCTGATGTAATAGAGTATATAACTCTATTTATATAAAGAAACACACATATATCAGGCCATCAACAGTATTTGTATAAACAGTGACTCTCCTATGAAGGTAAAGGCCACCTCCCCTTCAGTTCCAGTGACTGAGATACATTTTTCCAAAGCTGGGGGCAAATACAGATGCAGCAATTTTCTTCTTCTCCTTGGAAATTTGGCAGGCACAGCAACTCTGCCTCTGTTGCCACATTCCCTTGAGGTTTTATGACTCTGTGCATATGGCCTGTGTGAAGGCTTAACTTAGGTCACCTTATGTCTTTGGCAGCCAGCATGGATCCAGTACGACGATTCAGGAAGACTCTGGTGTTTCCCAGATGGGTCCAGATCTGGCCACGCAATTATGGCCCTCCAGCTGGGAAATGTGACACTGGGGTGATGAAGTGGCTGCTGAGAAGAAGGCAATTTAACTCTGAATTTGGTCTGTTCTTTATTTAAGTCCAAAGATTGGACAAACCCACACACATATGCATATAAAATCAGTATTATGCACACATATACACAAACATACATATAAAATCAATATTATATACACATACAAACACACTACTCCCTAATTGCACAGGTTTTTTTTTTTTTAGGATTTCATGTGGGATTCCCCTGAACATGTATTTCCTAAGCTAATCTCCTATTATTTTCCCCATTCAGTTTCTATCTTATCATTCTCTCTTTCTTTGCTTTTCTCTGTAATTTATTATCAATGTTTTAACCCTCTAGGAATTCCCATTAACCCTGATGGTCAGTTTAGGGCCCTTTGAAACAGAGACTGGGACTCTAACTCCTTTTCCAATGTGGGCTGCTCTGCTTCATTTTCTCCCATGGGCCTCGTTTATGAAGGGAAACAGACTCATGGAAGCTGCTCCATTGCTTGTAATACAACACTACCCTCAGAGTGGACATTCTGGTTTGTAAAGGAGAGTACTGGCATAAATTTGGTCATAATCAAAGCAGTTCTAATAACTTGCTCTTCCTTCAATTTAACATAGTCTTCATTGTTACTACCAAGGCAATAAGGAAAAAATATTGGTTCTGTATTTAGACAGACTTGAGTCCAAATTCCAACTTCAGCACTTAATAACTGGGTGACCCTGGGCAAAACATTTATCCTTTCTTAGCCTCTATTTTTTCATCTTTAAAGTTGAAATCAAATAGAATGTATTTTCAAACATGCACATAATAGGCACTCTATAGGTAAGAGCAATTACTATGACTATTTGTATGATAGGAACAGCCCTTGGTCCTTCCTATGTCACCTGAGGCAGAGATTCTCATAGTCATACTTTCTCAGAGTTAAAAGGAATATTAAAGATCCTCAAGGCATCTTTTCATGTTCAGTCAAGTAAAAAACTCTCAGCTGCTGAGTTCTCAATGTGGCACGAGCTCTAGAAGCTCTAGGAGAAACAGATCTGTTCCTGCCCTTGTGGGGCCCTAGCCATCCAAACTAACAGATAAGATGAAAATGTAAACATTGGAGATTAGGTTTCAACATATGAATTTATTGGGAGGGACAACACAAACACTTAGTCCATAGTAACTAGCATCTGCTAAGTTATTCCCTGTAGACCACAGTGCTATAGAAATTCAGAGAGAGAAGGCAGCGGTAGATCAGAAGTCTTCCTGTAAGAGACAGGGCTTCAGATGAGATTCAAAGAAAGGGCAAGTTTTAGAGAGACCCTTACAAGAAATGGGAGCTCTATAGGTGTATGCTGGACAAATTTGAGACTCAATCACAATTGTTATTGCTATTTTACAAATAAGAAAATGGAAGGTCAGATAAACCTAGTGACTTCTCCAAGGCCACTCAGCAAGTAATTTGCACTTATGGGATTGAAATAGAAAACTGTCTCTGATGCTGGGAGGCTCTGTTAAAAGGTGGCTCTGACTGAAGAAAGATTGGGCTTTTGCTGAAAAGTAGGAAATTAGGAAGCCATTGATAATTTTTTTCAGAGAGGAGTGACTTGACAAAAGCAATGTGTTTTTCTATATTCATGGGACAACAGATGTGTCAGAGAATATTCTAATACTAGAGGGGTCATTTAGGAATCAGTTGCAGGAATTTAGGGTGAGGCATTGAAGACCTGACCTGGGGAAAGGGCAGAGTGGGTCTGAAGATGGCAGAGAAACATGAGGCATGTTAAAAGGGCAAATTGAAATACTTGAGAACTGGCTGAATATGGAGAATGCAGAGATGAATGGATTAAAGAATCAGCTCTAAGGACCAGAAGACTGGGTAATACCATTGCTGGAGATATTGGGAAGATGAGCTAATTGCAATGTGGTTGTTCATACAAAACAAGGCCAGATTTCCTTTATTCCTACTACTGTTAAATATTTTTATTGAAAAAATAATAATGTATAGCATAAGAAAACTGACAAATTCAGGATATGTGATATTCTACAGTACAACTGACCTGAACTCTTCAAAATGTTATTGTTACATACACATACACAAACACAAATCGAGAGCATGCTCCATTTCACATTAAAAAACACTAAAGAGACATACTCAGTGCAATGCACAAATCTTAATTTTTTTTTAATGTAGAAAAAACTCTAAAAAATATTCAGTGGATATTAGGACAGTTTGAATATGGATTGGAAATTAGATGATATTAGATTATTTTTAGGTGGAATAATGGTTTGTCGTGAGAAGGGAAAATCTCTTAGGAGAGTCATCTGAACAATTTAGGATAGTATGTCACAATGCCTATAACTTACATTCTAGTGGTTCAACAAAGAATAGATGGATATGTAGGTAGATAGATAGATTTGTAGATATAGATATATAGTATATAGATAGCAAATATATCAAATATATGTTGCCTAATTGTGGAATCTTGATGGGTATAGGTATTATGTTCAGTGTATTAACTTTTTTAATCTCTTTGTATGTTTGAAAATATACAAAATAAAAATTTGGGAAAAGCACCCTGGATTGAGTGCCAGCCTGGGAACCAAAGGGTCACCAGTTCAATTGCCTGGGTCGCAGGCTAGGTCCCCAGGAGGGGGCGCACAAGAGGCAACCACACACTGATGTTTCTCTCCCTCTCTATCTCCTTTCCTTCCCCTCTCTCTAAAAATAAATAAATAAAATCTTTTTTAAAGTAATTCATGAACATAGTAAAACATTAAAACAGTGTAAAGGGTATATAGTGAACCTTTCTACCCAGACACTTGGTACCTTCTTCCCGGAAGCAACCACTATTTACATTTCTTGAAATGTAATGTGCATTTACAAGCCTATATATGTATTTGTAGGTCCTTTAAAAAAACATATGGAT
>PVKM010036546.1:0-14754 GCA_004027735.1 Carollia perspicillata
TGTGTTATATTTCTCTTAGATCATCAGAGTGTGAGTAGGATATTAATGTAGTTGATGTTCTACTTTGAGTGACCCTGCATTCAATAAAAGCTGAGTGAACAGCATAGTCACTGTGTGTGACTCTTGTCTATTCCTTGGTGCCAGGCTGCTCAGCAGGCAGATCGCCGAGCAGTTCCCAGCTGACTTACAGGAAAGACTATATCATGAACATGCACTGGTGACACAAACAAACAAATGACAAATGTTAGCAAAGGGGTGGAAACATTAGAACTTGTATGCATTGCTGGTGAAATATGAAACAGTACCACCACTGTGGAAAACAGTATGGCAATTTCTCAAAAAGTTAAACACAGAATTACCATGTAATCCCACAATTCCACTTCTGGGTATGTACCCCAAAGAGTTGGACATGGGGACTCAAACAGATACTTGTGCACCAATGTGCATGGCAGCGTTACTCACAGTAGCCAAGAGGAAGAAAAAAACCAAGTGTCCATGAAGCGATAAATGGATAAATGAAATGTGGTATATACATATACTGGAATATTATGCAGCCTTCAACACTAATTAAAATATGATACTAGCTATAGCATGGGTGAACATTGGAGACATTATACTAAGTGAAAGAAACTAGACACAAAATGATAGCTATTGTATGATTCCACTTATATTAAGTACCCAGAACAGAAAAATTGATAGAGACAGGAAGTAGAATAGAAGTTACCAGGTGCTGTGGAGAGGAAAAACAGAATAATTGCTTAAGGAATATAGAGTTTCTCTTCAGGGTAATGAAAAAGTGATGGAATTGAACAGTGGTGATAGCTGCAAAATATTGTTAATGGACTTAAGGCATTGAACTGCACATTTAACAATGGTTCAGCCCTGGCTGGTATGGCTCAGTTGACTGGGCTCCGTTCCATAAAGTGAAAGTCACTGGTTTAATTCCCAGTCAGGGCACACACCTGGGTTGTGGATTTGTCCCTGGCTGGGCACGTACAACAGGCAACCAATTGACGTTTCTCTTCACATAGAAGTCTCTCTCCCTCACTTTCTTCCTCCCTTTCTCTCTCTCTAAAAATAAATAAGTAAAATCTTTTAAAAATATAAATACATAAAAATGGTTAAAGTGGTAAATTTTATGTTATGTATATATCACAACAGAAAATGTAATGGTTGAAAAATGATGAAATTAGGGTTTCTAGAGCCCTCTCTCTGATGTAGATTTAAGAAGCTGAGCGTCCATATTTGCATGACAATAAGGTGGTATGCATTCAAAATATCAGACCAAGTTGGGAGGGATGCTGATGACTGGATGGACTAAGAAGAGAATGTCTGGACAGGGAAAGATGAGATTAACGCCTCAGTATAACTGTATGTCCCCAGCCACACTCAGTCTCCACAGGGGAAAGATGGGAGCATTCAAAACAGCAGTAATAGGATTAGTTGAAGAAAGTCACATAAAGCTTCACTGGGGATACGGAGTTGAGTCTATGCAAATGAGGTGGAAGCGTTGGACACGAATGTGGATCTGAAGCCTCTGATCAGACCGGGGGGCTCCAGGGAAGGACCGAGCATGTCAGGCCGAGATTCAGAAGATTGCTCGGTACGTATGTGGCTCTAGTGTTTTGTCCCTGAGTTCTCACCCTTAAGTAACCCTATTATTATCATTAATTGTCGATCTCTCCTCTCTGAAATGCTAAATAATGCTGTACTTGATGATTGTGTAGTTTATCAACCACAGAAAGTGTTACATTAAATACAGACATTATAATATATATTAACCCAGCAGCATTTATACTTTGAGTTCAGGATTTGGAATAAACTTTTTAATTATTGAGGCAGTTTTACATATTTGGTATCTAAAGAATTTATAATGTTTAATAGAGTTCTTTGAGTGAAAGCATCTGAATGTAAATTTAAATGTAATAGGCTTTGGAATTGCATTTTTAAACTAAAACAATATCCAAGAATTTGACTAAATTTGCAAAAACTGGAAATGCATTACTTACAATTATGCTATATTATATTTGCAAGACAGTTTTAAATCTATAGACAGCCTTTTCTTGTTACAATTTGTGTTGTTAGGAAGTTTTTTAATGCTGTCAAAATAAAACAAATTTATAAATACAGTCTAAAATTTTTTTAGAAAAAGTGATTTACTAAATTTGTCAAAGGGATTAATCATTTAAAGTAGTTTAGTCTATTCCATTTGAATTAATTGTACATTCATCAAAGAAAATGTGAAAATAATTGCTCCTTGCTTACTAGTTTTAAAGAGTGGAACAAGATTTGTTAGTTAAATGAAGAGCTTTAAGAGAAGCTTTTCCTTTATAGGTACAACTTTAACAAAAGTTATATTAATATAAAAACTAACTGATTACGCATAGTTTTCACTATGCACAAACCCCTCAAGACAATTAAAAACTCACACTGATGACCTTGACATGACAACTGCACTGATATTCCCAAAGATCTCTTCCCCATTACCCCTCCTCTCACCCGCATCCATTATCCAGATAACAGCCTGAGGTCTTCCTGGAGGGCTCTTCACTAGAGGAGGGAACCAGAAGCTTTTTCTGCAGGAGCTCTGTCGGTTCAGAAGAGTCAATGTTTCAACCAAAAAAAAAATACCTCTTCTTCTTTTTCTTCCCCTCCCTTTTCTTCTTCTCCTCTTCTTCTTTTTCTTCTCTTCCTCCTTCCCTTTCTCCTCCTTTCTTCTCTTCTTTCCTCCTCTCCTCCCCCACAAAGATCATTTTCTCACCATAAAAGATTTACACTGTTCCTAAACTCTTTGCTTGTCTAATTGTCTAATGGCCACTCCACAAAGCATTGCTTGCCGGTTGAACTGTTGTAAATGCAGGGAAAGGCCATTCTGGAAAGCATCAGTTTTATGATTTTGTTTGTTAGATTGGTTAATTTTTTTCAAGTCAGAATTAATTTGAATGGTGGAAATACGACGGTACCTCAGTACTCACCGTTAACTCATTCCGGTGAACAACCAACAGGCAATGAAGCATTTTCTCTTGCAGGACAGCACTGTGATTCAAACACTTTCTAGCAAGCGCAAGGAGTCTCGAGCAGGTGTCAAGTGCTGAGACATTTTTTTCTTGTAAAATTCGATGAGTACAGGGTCTGCTGAGCCCTGAAGCCGCTGAGTACTGAGGCACGACTATAATGCCGAGAAGGTCATGCATAAGGGAAAACACCGTTTCTAAAAAGCGGTGAACAATCTCTTAAGGTTTAGCATGCTCTTATAATCCTGCTTTCCTTTCTCATTGACCAAAAGAGAATTAGATTGGATCAACTCACCTGATGATCTTGAGTAAAAGATGTAGGATTCATTTGTTCAAATGACCCCCTTTCTTCCAGAGAGGCAAACATAGGGAAGGTTCACTAATAAAGTCGGCAGCAAATAAGCCTGGTTCTCAGCACAATGTAGAACAATCCGGGGCAAAGTTCCCAAGACAGGCTCTATGGACTTTTGATGGGCGTGCCATAAAAAGACAGTTCTGGGGTGAGATAAGCTGGTTAAAGTTAAACTAATTAAAAATTAACAGAAAGGCACCTGGTATTCTATACGATGTCAATTCTAAGGAACGCATTCCCACCTTAATCTTACGGTGGTTGCGTTCCATAGTGTTTTGCTCCAGGGAGTTTTGATTACCGTATTTTTTTGCTCTGTGTCACCTCATGAAGCCCTCGAGTTCCACAGAGTGCAATTCAGAACCGATCATCTAAGTGTGAGAGGCAAAACCGTGAACAAGCTAAAAGTTTGTTTCCTGTGCCTCCTATTCCTCTTGCTGCCGTTTCGCTTTCATATCTCTGTGTGACCTTAGGTATGCTTCTAGGAGTATTTTATTTGTTGTCTTATTTCTAATCATGGAATGAAAAGTATTTCTCTAGTGACGGATCTTAAAGGGAAGGGTGACTGAGGTGGAGCGTGCAGCGGAGTCCACCCCAGGACCCAGCCTCCCATGGGGACACCGTGGAAAAGTCCAGTTAGTTGGCTGGGTTCAGGCTACGCCTGGTGACTGAAATCACAGGTGAGAAAATGAGCAGCCATTTCCATTCACAATCTGATGTCACTTCCTGATGTTTTGAGGCGCAGACCCTGGAAGTTCCAAGTATTTCGTAAGACTTTTCACTGACACCTGTCGGGCTCCCTAAACTGGCATAGCTAATGCCATGTGTCCCTGGGTGCGTCTGGCTTGCTGAAGCACTTGCTGGTTTTCAAACACCAAACTTGAAGGCTCTTCGGGTTCACGGGCCCTCTTGACTCCTCTGCCTTTTCTTACCATGTCCCTTGGGCACATCTTAGTCTTTGCACGTCACATGCAGCAGTAAGGAATCAGGAGGACTGAATCATTCTTATCCCCATCACTGAGTCCAGCTGCTGCCATGGCTTCGAACCATGGTGGATGACCACCTGGCTGACACTCTCTCCCTAGGATTCCCGGGAAGCATACCACCACCTTTGTCATACTTACTTTAGTGCCTTAACCTCCCCCCGCACCAGTTAGCTTTGCTAAAATAGGAGAAAGCTGCATAACAAACAACTAGCAAATCCTAGAGGCATGCAGAGTTAGACGTTGATTGCTCACATGTCTGAAGCTAGCTGGGGATCAGCTAGGCAGCTTGCTGATCTTGGTGGGGCTCGCTGACATGTGTGGGGGTTAGCTGGGTGCTCTCTGCACTAATCTGCTTTCACAGGTGCAAGGCAACTCAATTATGCTCTGTGCGCTTCTCATCCTCCGGCAGGCTGGCCTGGGCATGTTTTCATGGTGATGACAGCGGCACAAGCTGACAAGTAGAGACAGGAATTCTTCTCGAAGTTTGGGCTCAGAACGGCCTCACTACCATTTTTGCTGTATCTATTGGCCAAAGCAAGTCCAAATTCAAGTAGCAGGACAGCTCATCCTGTCCACAGAGGCGGGCCCTGCAAAGTTAAATGGCAAAGGAATTTAGATACGGAGAGCAATGAGTAATGTAGTCAGATGATGCAACTTGCCACGTCTCCGTCCCAGAAACATGTGGAGTTGAGGGAGGGCAAACCAGAGCCTTGGTGTTTGTCCTTCTGTCCTTCCTATGCCTCAATTTTGTACACTCGCCAGGACCCTAAGGGGCTGGCTCCCTCCCCTGCCTCTTATCACATGGACGGGACCTCCCTTAGACCTCGTCGTTTGGTTAGGCCCACCAAGCAAGCCTCTTTAGTTATGAAAGAGTGAAATAAAATAACTTAGGAAATTCTTTTCTATTTTCGACAGCTGGCACCCACGACTGAACTATTGCTAGAGAAATTTCGGTTTGAATCTCAGAGCAGACTATTGGCCTCTTGCTCTTCTTCCCTTGAGAAATAAACCTTAAGCTTAACTTTGCAAATGTAAAGCTGTTAGTGAACACGATTTAATGGAAAAATAAAAATGCATCACTTTAATATTTACAAAATACACTCCTATTACATTTTATTTCTAACTTCAGGTACAGATTTCACTTCAGGCAGTGGATTTTATTGCTTGATTTCAGAGTTTATGCCAAGGATATTTACATTTTGATATAGGACTTAAGCCGTTTCATCTCTCTGGGTTTCCATCTCCTTATCTATAAAACTAAAGGTATTGGAATCGAAATGTAAGAACTTGAGAAAGTTACTTAACTTTTCAGGGTCTTAGTTTTCTCACTTCTAACATAAAGGCTCCTGGAAATCCTTTGCAACCCAATGCCCTGTTATCCTTAAAATCCCAAGAACGTTCAAGACCTAAAGTCAGTACTCAAACAGTAGCAGTGGAATACCTTTCATACTGGGCAAATGGGAAGGTGGCTATTTGGAGACCAAGGCTCTCTTCAGTGTGGTTCAGATCCAACAAGGAACGATAATACAAGTTCTAAGTCCAGTTCTGCTGGAGACTGGAACACCGCTGCACAAAGACAAAAGAACTGGGGAATGTTGACTTTCCAAGGAGACGAGTCAGGCACACCTGGCCCATCTGCACTGAAAGCAGCTAAGCGATTAAAGGGAGATTGAGAGTCCGTGCAGGGTAGAAGGAAGGTCAACCGAGAGCACAGAAAATAGCAACAGTGGTGGCAAAAACAGAGCTCGTTAGTCAATAATTCTGTAATTTATTGCACCTCAATATTTTGTTACCTCCATTTCTCCACTAATATTCACAAGTACTCTGGGTGTCTGTCACTTGTAGTCACAGCATCCTATTGACACACTGACCTCACTCAGAGATATTAAGAGGATTACTAATAACTCAATAAAAATATGTATGATATAAGTAAAATTACCAATATGAGCACTTTGCAGTTATTTTGAAGAGAGATGTGACTCTTGTCACTTTAATAGATATAAATGGTTTCACCTAAGTCAGGTTCTTCAGGGGGGTAACACTAACCAGGTTTTATGTTTGATATTGCATATGGATAAAGAAAAGACTCTATAGCAAAGAAAAGACTTTAAAAATATGGATCTAAACAGGCACAGAAGTAATTAAGATGAAGGGAGTACCCCTCTATAACTTCCTCCTGTGGGCATCCAGAGATGGTGGATTATAAAAAAGGGATGCTTCTTGCACATACTACTTCCTCCTAAAGGTTTAAAAGTAAAACCTTGAACAGCAGAGTTTCCTTCTGGGGCAGTAGCCAATGGGAGAGGTCAAGAGGACTGTGAGTCCTTTGGCACAGGTGATATGATTTTCCCCTCTAGCCTGAGAACCATGCCGTCCCCCCTAACAACCACAGATGGGACTGCTCTAGGCCAGGACTCAACGCTGGTGAGTCCTCACTATATTACCAGGGTAGGAAATATCTACCTCTCTACCCCTGTCTCTCCTCTCCTCTGCTCTCCTCTCTCCTTCTCTCATTCTCATTCCCTCCCCCTCTCTCTCTCTCTCTCACACACACACACACACAATGTTAACTGACAGCCACAGACAACTGTACAACTATGCTGTGTGCGAGTAGTACTAATAAACTGACTGACATTTTTTATCATTGATAATGTGCCATAGGCTATAAGGGAAGAACTTGACAATATAAAACAATTCAGAATCGCTTTTATCAATAGGAAACATAGGAAATACAAGCTATAAGAAACAAAAATGTTCCAACAAATGCTACAATGTACTGGGTGAATCAGCAGATGAATAAGAGCTGACACAGAACTTGAACGGGAGTGTTGAGCAGCTCGTCGAGGAGCTCTCCCAGAAAGTGCCAGGCGATAACAGACAGGGAATTGAAAGATACGATTCATAGCAATAGAAGACTAAGTGTAGGTGCCCCAAAGAAGAAAAAATGGAAACGAGGAAGCAATGAAAGAAATGATGGAAATAGTCTTCATAAAATTAAGGATGAGAGACTCTGATTAAAAAGCTTAATAGCAAAACAGGTTAATAGGGTTATGTCAAATGAGGGACAAAGGAAAACGGCAGACCCATGCACCCTGGGGTGTCACTGAAGAAAATTTGGGATAATTTCAACGGCTTCAAGAGAAGAGATAACATACAAAAAATGAATCAGATCGAACCTCTCGGCAATAGCACTGTACGTAAAAAGAAAAGAGAAGAGTGCTTTTAAGATATTGAATGAAGTGGGGTTAAGGGAGGGGCAAGTGGAGAGAAGGGGTTAAGGGTACAAACTTCCCATTATAAGAAAAGTATGTGCCAGGCATGTGAAGTACCACATGACGACCAGAGCTGACACTGCTGTATGCCATACAGGAAAGCGGTTAAGAGAGCGGACCCTAAGAGTTTTTGTCACAGGAGAATTTTTCCTTTATTCTCTTCTTTGTATTGCATCTATACGAGAGAATGCATGTTAGCTAAACCTATTGTGGTGATCCCTTCATAATACATGTAAATCAAACTATCATGCCGTGCGCCTCAGACTTACAGAGTGATGTGTCAATTATTTCTCAATAAAATTAGAGGAACCAAAAGGTATCAAGTGAAAATAATTTTGGACATAGAACTTTATACTTAGTCAAACTGTCATTCAAATGTGAGGACATGATCGCATCAGAAGTTGTGGCGGGCAGAATTGGAAATGCCCCCCCAGGTCCCTGGCCGGTGTGCACACACCCATGCAATGCCCTGGACTGTGAGGGTGACAAATTTTACCGCTGTGATGAGCTTATGCTGGCTGGCGTGGTTGACTTGGAGAGAGTTTATCCAGGAAGGCTTTGTCTAATCACGTGAGCCCTTTAAGCCTCGATCTAGAGATAAGAAACAGGGAGAGGCAGGGACTTAAAGAGCAGAGACATTCTGCTGGCCTTCTCGAAGCAACTGCCATATTTTGCAGAAGGTGCCTTAGCAGGGAAAGGCAGGCAGCCCCTCAGAGCTGAGAATGGCCCCTTGATCGACAGTCAGCAAGAACAGGATTCCACCAACAACCTGGAAGTGGATTTCCCCCCAGACTCTCCAGGTAGGACCTGGGCTCAGCTAACACCTTGCATTCCGCCATGAGAGACCCTGAGCGGAGGACCCAGGTCTCCACGCAGAGCTCTGCCCGCTGAAACTCTGAGATATTAAATTGGTGTGGCTTTAAGGTGCTAACTTTATAGTACGTGGTTACACAGAAACAAAAACGAATGTGGACGTCTTGCCACAGAAATACTTTTTTGAAAACAACTGGAGTTTTCAAGTAAGAAGAAAAATCCCGTGAATATTTCAAGAGTAAGACAAATGAAGAACATAAAAGCATGCTTTTATTTCACTAATAAACATGGTTGAAATCTCCTAGAAAAACATTAGTTAATTAATACCAACCGTGTATCTTTTTAAAATCGTGGTGAAGTACCAATACTTAATTGCCCCAAACTTAAACCACCATTTTATTTTGCTCCAGACCTTAGAGGGCAGGAGCCTGGAGAGGACTGACTACCACAGCTCAAACTCAGGGTCTCTTCCCCCTGCAGGCAGGTGTGAGCTGGGGCTGTGGTCTTCTACTGTCTCTAACAGTTAAAGGCAGTGACCTTCAGCTTGGCCCTGTACTAAGAAGAATGGCAGGGATTTCAAATGGCTTCTTTGTGGTCTGATTAGTCTTGAAAGACTGTTTTCTTGCCTGGGACTCCAAAATGCCATTTACCTGTCAAAGCTCATGCCTTCATTGTTCTAACTGCCAGCTGCCTTTCCACCAGCAAGAAGTTGGGAACTACAGAGCAACAGAGTCTACAGTGTAACCCGTTATGCATATGCTAAAGTCAAACGCAAATAGAGACCAGCTTTGAAAATTTCCTGATGGCTTAGTCATACAAGGGAAGCTTAATTTAGTTTATTTTGCAATACTAACTTGACCTGGGTCATTTCTTGCTTATGTGTCTGGAAATAACAAACAAAACTTGAACTGCTCCTCAGGGTTGATATGAGGTAACCACGGAAATTTCTAATATAACCAATCGCTGTAAACAATACACAGTCAGCTCTGGCTGGTGTGGCTCAGTGGATTGAGTGCCAGCCTATGAACCAAAGGGTCGCCAGTTCGATTCCCAGTCAGGGCTCATGCCTGGGTTGTGGGCCAGGTCCCCAGTAGGGGGTGTGCAAGCAGCAACCACACATCAATGTTTCTCTCCCTCTCTTTCTCCCTCCCTTCCCCTCTCTCTGAAAATAAATAAATAAAATCTTTAAAAAAAAGAATAAATGGTCAATGCTGTCTCACTGTAATAGCTACTTCATCACAACATATCCCCAAGCCTCATTCCATAGTTTGGTTTGAGTACCCCAGGTTCGCACACTGTCTTTTAGATGTGTGCACAGCACATTTTTGGTAATTACTACTTCAACAATGCATTGGTTTACTCTGGCTATTTACTCTTGGACAAATTGCACACCTATTTTTTATTTACTACCAATCCCACTGACTCTACGCTAAGTTCTATGTTACAGTCTTAGCCTTGAAGATGAATACGATCACCTTTCTGCCTTAGAGGAGCTCCTAGCATCAGGGCAGAGACAGCTGGGTAAAGAGCTAATCACACTTTTACCTAAGAGGTCCTCTAACACTGGCATGAGCAAAGCTTTATGAGAACACAAAGCTCAACTGTAAGACCTCGGGGAATAACGGCACCTTAAGCCTCAGGAGTATACTTCTGCTAAAATGAGACTATTTTACTGGTGAGAGATGACATGATTTAGCAAGGTCACATGGTGTGTTACAGCCAGGGGACAGAAACTGTCACCATCCTTTACTGGGGAGAAAAATAGTTTCTGCTCAGTGCGGGGTGTTTGACCTGGTGTCAGTCACATGAGGAAAACCAGCCAGTTTTGCCATTTTTGCTTGTTACTTTTTCAGTTATTGTTTGATTGTATTAATTGAAAGATTGCTTTCTAAAACTCCATTGTGCTTGCGACTCAAAACCCCAATGAGATATGACCTCACCCCTGTTAGAATAGCTGTTATCAATAAGACAAGAAGTAATAACGGTCGGAGAGGATGTGGAGAAAAGGGAACCCTCATTTGCTGCTGGTGGGAATGTAGACGGGTACAGCCACTATGGAAAACATTATGGAGGCTCCTCAAAAAATTAAGAACAGAGTCACCACATGACCCATAAGTAGCAACCCCTCTTTAGAGCATCTACTTGGAAAATTTGAAAACATTTATTCATAAAGATATATGTACTGCTATGTTTATTGCAGCATCATTGATGGCAGTGAAGACATGAAAACAACCTAAGTGTCCTCTGAAAGATGTTTGGAGACAGAAGATGTGGAACATACACACAATGAATACAACTCAGTCATCAGAATGGATGAAATACTGCCATCTGCAAAAACACGGATGGATCTTGACAGTATCATCCTATGCGAAATAAAGCAGATAGACAAGGACAAGAACCATTTTCTTTCACTCATATGCAGGACATAAAACAGAAAATGAAAAAATGAACAAAGGAAGCCAACAAACTCATGGGCACAGACAACAGTAGGAAGGTTATCAGAGGGGAAGGAAGGCTGGGGGAAGCTGAAGAGGGTGACGGGGGTCAAGCGCACAGTGCCAGAGGGAGACTAGCCTCTCGTGGGGAGCACACTGTGCAGCACACAGGTGGTTTTACAGAACTGCACGCTTGAAACTTACATAATGCTATTTACCAACGTCACCCTAGCGCATTTAATTTAGGAAGAAAAAATACATCATTTTCCTAAAATCATTTAGTTAAAGATGCATACAATTTTGTCTCCAACAATTAAATTTATCTTTAAAAAAAATTTAAATCTCTTTGGCTATTGCAATTGCCTACTATTTATGAGACATTGATGAACTGCTGTTAAACACGTCAACAGGAAAAAAACAATCAGTTTCTAGCCTTACGAGTCTTCTAGAACAAGAGACTGTGGCACAAAAATAAATTTAGTTAGAATAAAACGAATGCCATCCACATGTGGTGCTGTTTTTGGTTGCTGTCTGTCATCTCAACAACATACCGTAACTTCAGGTTTAGGCTTTTAGTAGCCTGGTAACTTCATCCTTAGAAAAGAATTTTATAATGTGAAGCAACTCTAGATGAGGACAGCGAGTGTCAGAGAAGTTTAATTATCTGTCTGAGGTCACGTGGGTAAGGCACTAGGTTCTGATGCAATGTTTTGTACTGTTTACTCTCTGCATCAGGGACAGCAAGTCTGTGGCTGGTTGCTAAGGATGGCTCACAGCTATGTCTTTGTGCTATTATTTTTAGGTACTCCATTATTTCAAAAGAATATCTTTGATTATTCATGGCAGGACATGTCTTAAGTTATATCCAGGGTGGGGCAAAAGTGGCTTTAAAGTTATTTGTATGAAAAATAATATAATATTAATAAAGAATAATACAAGAATAAACTCTGTTTTTCACATACTCGCAAGGATAAACCTGCTTTTGCCCCACCCTGTATATATGAATGATTGGTGCATTTCACAATGGTGAGTCTCCAAGGGTAGCTGAGTCTGACATTCCTGCTGAATCTGTGTACCATAGCACATAGCACATACCACATGAAATGCACTACTTGCAATTCCCAGCACCTGCTAGGTTCCTTTTCGCTTTTGGGTTTTTGCATTTACAGCACCCACTTCTTGGGATAAACATTCCCAACTTACCTTTTCTTTTCTTTTTTTAAAAAATATTTCATTTATCTATTTTTAGAGAGAGGGGAAGGGAAGGAGAAAGAGAGGGAGAGAAACATCGATGTGTGGTTTCCTCTCATGTGTCCCCTACTGGGGATCCGGCCTGCAACCCAGACATGTGCCCTGACTGGGAATCGAACCAGCAACCCTTTGTTTCACAGGCCCGTGCTCAATCCACTGAGCTACACCAGCCAGGGCCCGACTTGCCTTTTCTTAAACTGAGCATTATTTATACCAAGTCTCTGCTAGGGAGCCACCGCCCTAGAAGTTGGCCTGCTCTGGCTTTGCCACGTCTTCTACGCCTAAGCCCTGCAACCTGGATGCGTGTCCAACAAAGCGCGTCAGCTCTATACTGTAATCATCTTTTGACTTCCGAACACATTGAGGGCAGGTATTACCTACTCCTCTTGGAACCTCTAGTGCCGTGCAACATCTGTGATGCATTGAAAAACTTCAATAACTGACACATGTTACTTCGTTAAACAGTGAAAAGATGGTGGAAGGGGCACGAGAGTTCCACATTTATTCGTGCTCTCTTGGAATGTACCCTAGCTCTTAGAAAACTACTCTAGCATAGCACTTTCTTTGGATTCTTGATCTAACACTGCATGCTTTTTAGTATTTCGCAATATGTTAAAATCCTCAAGGGAAAGTAATTATAAATCTTAAGTTGCATAGTCCACACGGTGTTGAAAAACGCAGCACACCGTGCAGCCCAAGGTGATGTTTCACAGAACGGCACGCTTGGAACTTACACAATGCTATTTACCAATGTTGCCCTAGTGCATTTAATTTAAAAAGAAAAAATACATCATTTTCCTAAGATCATTTAGTTAAAGGTGCATATAATTTTGCTCCAACAATTAAATTTATTTCTTTTTAAAATTTTAAAATCTCTGGTGTTGAAAAAGGGAGAATAGGCAAAAAAATTTTATTACCTAGAAAAAAAATTTTGGAAAGCATGGCTTAATAAAGTTGAATCGAGGCCAAACAGAGATAAAACGTACAAGAGTGTTGAAGAAGAAGATCAGTAAGATGTAGAGTGAAGCTTCTTGCAGAGAAGGCTTTCAGCTCTGAGGCTCTGACGGGTGGTGTTGCCAACTGAAGACTCTGCAAAGGCAGGCAGCTCCCCCAGGAGGTGCACCCTGGGTTTGGGGTTTCTCATCACTTTCTAATCACATCTGGCTAGTAGCTTGGTTTAGGTTCTCAACAATGAATTCCCGACTCAAGGAGCCCTTGTGTCTCCCTGGCCTGCTATGCCCTTTCTGAAAGCAGAGCGGAACCTGGAGAGAGAGGAGGAAGTGCGGGCAGGGAAAATCAACCTATATCAATATTACAGATACACACTCAGGGATAAAAGAAAACTGGTTATACTGGCTTTTCTCATTCTTATCAGTTTGCTAATCACTTGTGATAGTAGTGCTTAGTTTAAGAGTTGATTAAAATAGTAACTTTAAAAAAACCCAGAACCTTGAGTCAAATCATAGTTTCTAGATGAGTTTCAGCTCTGAGTGGAGTAGAGTTAATAGTCAGTTTGACGGTCTTTGCAGCTGTGAGATGAGTTTATCGCAGGACTCGAGCACCTGGTTTCTACTGAGCAGTGTTGTTCCTCTAAACTCTGGCTCAGTGCAATAGTAAAGGGTGCCAATGAAGGGCTGGAGCAGAGCTGGTCCCCAGCAGGGGCAGTGTTGAGCAGTAGCACCCCTGTTGATCTGATGGGACAGGACTGTACAGATCTAGTGAAGTGGTCACCTCTTGTGCAGCAGGCAGAGGCGCTGTGTAGGACTGAAATGTATCTGTACGCCGAAGCACAGGAAACCGGAGAACAATAGGCATGGACCAGAATAAGCTGATATTCTTGGTGTGAAATCACTGGTACAAGATCCAAGGAAAAGACAAATACCTACAGGGAAAGCAGCAGTATCCTAAGAGGAATCCCAAAACTGTTCTCTAAAATCTTGAAAAGTTTATCTACGCGCTTTCTGGGCGTTTTTCTCCACCTCTGCTCTTTTGGCGGTACTGTAAAGGCAGATTTTTTCCCCTCTCTGTTTCTGCAGTGGGAGAACGCAGAAGCAAAAATAATGACCCAGGGGAGCCACTGGCACAGAAAGATCACCACGTGCCTTTGCAAAGGATTTTATTGCTTGTAGAAACGGAATCTGATTGGGACTGAGGGAAGGAGAAGACAGAACTGAGAGGAAGGGCCTGGCCAAGAGGTAAGAGGTAGACAAGACAGTACCATGACGTGGGGACTCAGCATCGAGCAGTCTCTCTGTGTAGAGCCTCCCTGGAATCCGATGTCTGTGTCCAGCTCTCTTTGCAAAAATCCTAGACTTTTGTATGCTCATCTGAGTGTGGAAGTATCTTAGGTGAGATGAAGGGATGAAAAGAAAACTCTACTCCTGACCAGAGTAGAAATAAACAGAGCCATCTGGGCACTTCTCTTTGAGCTGGAGCAACAGTGAATATGCTGCCAGGGTTAAAAGCTCATATATGAGGTCTTCAACTTCAAGCAACATAATGAGTTCTAGGAAATTCTGAAAAATTCTGCAAAAGAAGTCAAAAAACCTTTCAGATGCTGCGTACAATTTTTAAACTAGCAATCACTAAGTAAGTAAATGGGATCTAACGGTATTGATGGAAATTCCCTGAAGC
>PVKM010036547.1:0-14751 GCA_004027735.1 Carollia perspicillata
TAACACTGGAACAACGGATAACAATACATTTTTTATTGTCAATTTCATGAGTTCATCACAGTTTAAAGATTCTAAAATAAATTCAAAACATTTTTGGAAAAAAATTTAGCCTCACACACTAAATCCAGGCAACTCAGGTTTTGGCTTCAGCAATCTCTTTCATGTGCTGTGTCATCTAACAATAGCAATGGCAATTGGTTAAGACACTTTCCAGTTGTAGAAAAACTGTCAAAACAGGTAAAAATCTTATAATAATGGTTGTCCTAAAGTGAAAGCCAGGTTAACCTGAGGCTGGATGGTCACCACATGGGAATATTGGGGAAAATATTAAGGACCAGTTGAGAGCTTTATCTAAATGTTTCATACAGTACTGTTCTACCCTTTTTTTGTAGAAAATTCCATATCTACAACAAAAATGAAAAAGAAATGATGGATGTTTTGGTCGGTCACTGTATACTAGTAACCATTCAGATGTGCAGAAAAGTAACCTGATTGTCTATATATATATTTTAAAGTTTTTAGTTACAGTTGACGTTCTATATTTTTATATTAGCTTCAGGTATATAGCATAGTGATTCCTCCATTAAGTTAGTATCCATCTGGGACCATACATAGTTATTACAATATTAGCGACTATATTTCCTATGCTGTATTTGACATCCCCACAACTGTTTTAGCAACTACCAATTTGTACCCGATTGTCTGTTAATCCTGATGTCAATTTATAAGCTTCACAGAGTTATAGGATGTCCAACCCTCTTATTTAACAGATGAGTGTAGGAGACCATTTTGTGTGGCGTGGGCCCAGCCCCCAGTGGCAAACATTTACTGCAAAGTAACTTCCTAAAATCCATGCTAAACCTTCCAAGGACAAGTGCACTTTTCATTTGCAAATATCCCTCTTCTGTGATGTGATTAGCTGCATTGGCTCCTTTGTTTTCTGTAAAAGGTAACCACCTAAAGTGAACCTGTGCATAGTAAATGAGGACCATCATGTAATGGGCGGGGAAACCCAATAAAGGCTGGTCACAGCCAGGGCCCGGGCTTTTGCTCCCCTTGAGAGAAAAAACCATGCTGTCCCTTTTCCTCCACCGGACTATGTAAGTCTGTGTGAATGTCTCGTTTCATCCATAATGTCCTGGACAATGCGGGCTGGTGTCTGCATCAGATGAGGAAACTGTGCTTACGCCTGTTCGGTGCCACATCGATGGTCTCTCAGAATGCGGATGTGCTTTGCGTGTGTGATTGCAGTGGTTGACAGAGACCAGGTCCCCTGATTCTAACATGAGAAGTGTGATTCTTTTACTACTCTGCCTTGTATGTTAAGTTACAGCCCCTCAAGTTTATTTAAGTTTCAAGATATCTCCCACTCAAAATATCCAAATCAATAGTTAATAGTGAAAATGAAGAATGTGTCTTTTATTTTCAGAAAATATATACAGTGGAACCTCGGTTCTTGAACTCAATTTGCTCTGAAAATTGTTCAAGAAGCAATGTGTTCAAAACCCAAATCTCCTTTGTTTGTTGCCTGGGTGACACAAGACTGGTTATACAGATGCCAACATAAAAGGGTTGTTGGTAGAGAATGAAGTCCCAACGTTTTGTTAGACATGTGTGACATTTTCTCTTTGAACAACTTGGTCAAGAACCGAATTGTTAGAGAAGCAAGACATTCAAGAACTGAGGTTGTACCCTTAAAATATGTTTGCCCCTCCTGCTGCTGCAGACGTCAGTGTTCTTAAATTGTAGAATTTTGCATAAGGCAAATACACGCTGCTCTAAATACCTAAGGGCCAGTGAGAGAGTATGAAGTATAAAGCACAAATAAGTTCAGAGATAAGAAATGGGTCCTTGTGAAAATTTCCCCTTTGTTTGAATACTTCTGAAAGAATAATTTAGAAAGTTTGCCACTAGGTAAAAGATACCTTTTAAATACACTTTTTAAAATACATTGCACTGAGAATTAAACCACCAGGCAGTTTCAAACCATAGGACAAATGAAACTACAAATTACATTTATAGCACAATATTGTCTGGAGGAATCTCAGAGCACTTTCCAGCCTGATTAGAAAGCACACATCCAGGAACTGGAGTGCCCACAACTGAAATACCACTGCCCCAGGGGCCCGTCCAAGGAGCTCTTTAGGGAAATACGGCCCTGTCACACTCGGAAGGGACATGGAGGCCCCTGCTTACCTGAGCCAGACATCAGCTCCTCATTCAACACCATGAAGCTGTTACAAAGCATGGTCTTGAAATGAGAACACCTAAGAAACTACACTAGAACCAGCCATCCAGGAAATGATGGTGTTTCTCTCTCATAGCGTGGTAAATAGAGCATGAACTTCGGAGTCAGGCTGTCCTTGGGCACAAAATGCAGCTTGACCGTCGTGTAGCCATGTGGTCTTGAACAGCTTCTCGAACTGCTGAAAGTCCCAGTTTCTTTATATGCATTTCTTCTTGTGGTAAGTGAGTAGATATAAGACCTTAGCCCTGTGCTTAGGGCATAGCAGATGTGCAATAAATTTTTGCTTTCTTCTTTTGTTTACTGAGTAGAGAAATTAACATTTTTTAAAAACATTATTTTTTTCTTTCTAAAGAAATAAACTTGCTTTCTTATTCATGCCACATCGTCTGCACCGCCATTTTAGAACACACACACACACACTCTACAATGTATGGTATATGCCTGTCCATGTAATATGATATTACTTTACATGGATCCATATGTATACATATTGTTTGCATATATGTGCATGGAGTGGGCTTTATTTGTTCTCTGGCCCTGCACCCCACCTTTGTTAGAGAAAAACTTGGAAAGAGGGTTGACTTTCCGTAGGAGCAAAGGGAGCTCCGCGACGCCACAGGAGGTGGGGCAGAATCTGAGCATGGACGCTCACAGGTGGGCAGGCATGGCAGTGGGGGGCTTGGGGAGTTTTAGTGATTGCTTCAATTTTTTTTATTTTTTTAAGTGAAGTGGAAGCAAAATTATCAGCCGAGAGTGAGGGCGGGGCAGGAAGTTTGGCTGTTTGGGAAGAGTGAGGTGTGGAAAATAATCATCCATACGACAGCGAGAATTAACGGCCAGGATTGCTGAGGCAGGATTTCTGCCCCTCGAGCATTAAAGGCCCTCCTGAGGTTTGTGGTCATGATACTAAAGTGAAACCCATCAGTGTGTTTTTATTTTTCTTTTGCCATATTCAGCTGCGTGGCTGCAGGCACAGAAAAGGCAGAGAATTTGATTTAACTGGGATTTAAAAGTAATCCGGGCTTTACTATTGTGAAGAAAATATAGCAAGAGAGGGGTAACGGAATGGAGAGTGTGTGCATTCTGTTAGGGGGACACACATGCTCTGTCCCCAGTTGTACTGGTCAGCCTAGAATTTAAGCCATGACAGGAGGAGAAAGAGGACACCAAAGGTGCGAGGTCAAGGCCAAGGTGGTGGGATCAACAGACTGGAAGTACTGGTAAGGTTGAGGATCAGGAGTCTGACACTAGACAGATATATAATGATCAGAGGACTTGTTGCATCAAATTGAGATTATGGAGGGTGGTAATTATTAGCAATGACAAGGTCTGAGGTGTGCCCAGAGGCGTGAGTGGCTGAAGTAAGATAAAAGACACAGTGATTGGAGTGGCTAACGTCAAAGTGCTAAGAGGCCACCGTGTTGGAAATATCATCAACTTCTATGTTAAAGTCACTAAGATTTACAACAGTGACAGTGTGAGGGAGACTTTTATCCATCCAGGACTTAACATGGAGAAAAGAAAGGGGGAGACCCAGGAGCTGGGAAATGGCTCCCATGGTAAGTAGGCATCAGTGATTTAATGTAATTCCATGCAATTCAGAGCAGGAGGGATCTGAGGGCCTCTCTTGACATCTATTGATGGAAATAAAGGTATCTGGAGGGAAAATAAGAGTAAGACATTATCTTGCCTCCCAGAGACAACATTATTTCAGAATGCATTTTCACAGATTGTTAAAGGTACTTACTCGTATTGAACGGGGAGAGGGTGGGGCCAGTAAGAAAAAAGATGTGAGTCTGCCGCCCTGTTCACCTCCCTGGGGACTGGGGCACCACCCGTGGTCTGGGGAGACAGCCGCGAGCCCTGCGAGGAAAGAAGAGCAGCGAGGAAAGGGCAGGCTACCCCCTCTCTCAAGGAGTCATGCTTGCAACCTCAGAGGAGTTCAGCCACTTTCTTGCCTCAGCCTCCCGATTTATAACCCGAAGCCAATTTAATTAGAGTACATATATTGTGGGAATTCGGGAGTAACGTTTCTGGGTATGGGTATTCAAGATATCTAACCTAGTCTGTGATTGTTTGTATTATTCCGTCTAATCAGAATTATACATTTTGTCTGTTGGGGAGAGCTTCGTTCCCCTTGCCTCGAGTTTCCACCAGAGGCAGAGACTTTTCGGGCCAGTGTCTCCCATGGCGGAGAGCAGGCCGGCTGAGGGGTGGACTCGTTTCTCAAGCCATCTCGACCAGGAACAGAACTGATATTTTGATCTCCATCTCATGAGCTTTATTCCTCCAACGGTTTTGAAAGTGGGAAGGGGAAACAGGGAGTTGTGTGTTCGTCTGTCCATCATACACACACATCGATCCTTTATGTTTTCTTGTTTCAATGTCCCTTCTCAAAGGTGTTCCTCTCAACAAGGTGATATGTTTTCCCACATTGCATTCTAGCACATTTATGGTTCTGTCTTTCATACATAAGTTTTTACCCAGGCTCAAATTTATTATTGTATAAAATAGCAATTTAAGTTAACATTTTAAAATTCTTGGTTGTCCCAGAACCATTTATTGAATAGCCTATATTCCCCCTCGCCCCCCCCACCCCAAACTGAAATAACATGTGTAACCCAGATACCAGAAAAGGCCACCTTGCTTTCTGGGCATCAGATGAAATGGTCTTGACCTGGAAATCTAGAATTCCTCCTACTCTCTGGATATTGTGGAAGTTTATATTCTCCTCATCATGTTTGGCTTAAATTGCATGATCTTGGCTCTTGTTTGTATGAAAGAAGATTGTGTTGAGTTTTTTGTTTTCCTTTCTTTTTTAGGTTTATAGATTCTAGATTGAGAGATAATTTCCTTTATCACTTTAAAAATGTTATTTCTCTGTATGTAACGCACAGAGAGGGGGGAGAGGGAAGCTGCTTATAAGATCTGTCTCTTAATGGTTTTTCAGAACTGAAAATTGTGTGACATGTTGTTTTCTGAGCATTTATCTTCCTTAGGACTTGTTGAGTCTCTGTCCATGTCTATAGTTTTTATCTAACTTCAGATTTTCCAACAGCATATTTTCACATATTTTCCCATGCCCCTCTCCTCTTCCCTGGTGAGTCACCAATTACAAATACGTCAGAACATGTGGAATTAGGCCACAGTCACTGGTGCCCCTTTTTCGGACTGTCTCTCTGTCCTTCATTTAAATGTATGTTATTGAAATCTATTTAAATACTGTGTTTAATTTGTAGTTAAACAAGTCCAGTGAAAATTTCAAACACTATCTTACATTTCTCTAATTTATTCACATTTTATTTTAAATACATAAATAATATGATCTACAAAGTTAGCATAGCTCCTGTGACACGCTTTTCTGCCTCCATCCTCTCTGACACTGGAGCATCTATTTCTGTTGATTGCGTTGTTCCCTGGCTGTGAGGTACGTATTCCTGCTCCTCGGCATGTTGAGTAATTTGGACAGGAGGTTGGACATTATGATGAGTACTCTGTTGAAGTTCTGGATTTTGTTGCCTAACTTTGAAGGCTGCTGGCTGTCTTAGAACATCATTTACTGATCATTTGGATCCCTTGAGCTCTGCTTTTCCCTTTTTTTATGGCAGGCCTAACTAGCCCCCATTCTGGGGGAAAGTTAGCCCCGCTGTGAAAGCATGATGCAGCAGGGTCTCCCCTGAGTGGCCCGACGGCCGCTGAGGACTTTCCACTCTGGCTGCAACGGAAACAACCCGCTGTGAGCTCTGGGAACATCTTTGCTTACAACTCCCTGGTCTTCCTTCATTCCAGTCTGCGGAGCTTTCTTCTGTGCATGTGTGGCACAGTCCCTAGCGAAGACTCAAGGAGAAGCCAGTGCAGGTATCTGGAGCCCCTTTCCTGCATAACCTCTCCCTTGCTGAAGCTCTGCCCACAAAGTTCATCTGCACCGGTCTCCCTTCACACTGACCTCCACCTTCTCAACTCGGCAAGACTGCCCCATGCTCTGTGGTTTCCCACTCTCTCTGTCCACGAGCAGAAACTGCCTGTTGCCCAATGCCTGAAAACAGTTCTTTTCAAACATTTTTCAAACATGAAGGCTTAGTTTTGTGGTTAATGATGTCAGGATGTAAATCTTACAGCTTCATTGCTGGAAACAGAAGTAAAAATTTTCTACCAGTTTACTTATCCATTAGTGAGTGATCTATCTTTCTGCAGTATTTGCTTTAAACTCTCTTTCGTTCGCCTGAAGAATCTCACTCTACTATATTAGATTAATCTTCCAGTTATTCAAATTCTGTTTCTAAAAGTTGTAATTGGTCCTTATGCAATTTTTATTCTTTTTTCACTTTTACGTTGTTCATATCAAATATTATCCATATTTATTTTGTGATATTCTTTAAATTATATTCTATTGTTTCAAAGGTATTATTACTTCGAGATCTAAATAAGCAGGATTTTCAAAACTCAGCTCTTCACATTTTCTAGGGATACTTGCTCTTTATTTAGAGTCTAGGTCAGGACAGGTAAACTCCTTTTTTATTCCCTGTGTTTATGTGTTCACTTTTTTTACAGTCTGCCTTTTGCTGAGTTTTCAGCCCTTCAAGAGCCCAGTTTTCTGTAAGAGTCTTAGCTGTAGCTCCCACTTTGCAGGGGCCCCCAGTCCCATCAGCCCCCTTTGTGGGAGCTCCGTCAAACACGCCCATCCCATCTGTACTGGGAACAGCAACAGCCCCTCAGGCAGGGACAATGCAAGTTCACGTGTTTGTTGCCTCCATTTTCAATACACTATTTTTTTTTTCTTGAACTTTGAGATCTTCTTTCCTTTTTTACAGGCACTTTTATAAAATCGAAATTATTTTTTATTGGGTTCAGCATTTCTACCTACTTTTGGGAGGAAATGATTCAGTTCCATAGACAATCATATTGCCTGATCAGAAATTCTGTATTATTTTCTAACTCATGAAAAATGAAAATTACTTATCATTTGGATCACATATAAATATGAGAGTCTCAATGGCCAAGAAAGATTTCTTCTCTTCTCTATCTTGAGAATTATCTATTTAATTATCTATTTCATTTAGGGAGGAATATATTCACTGCACTTTGATTGAACTATTTGGCCGAAGCTGAGCCTGCAGGAGTGTGCCTTGCTGGATCTGAATGCCGCGGTGTGAATTCAGAGGTGATACAATGTAATCCCTAGTTTAGAACAGTGATTTTTAAACCTGGCTCTGTGTCAGAAATGCTTACAGAGCTTGGTGAATTTAATTTGAGATTATGATTCAGTAAGAGATGCAACCATGTATAAATGGAATTAAGTTTTAATCCTACTTCAAACATTGCTGAAAACCTCGTAGCCTCAGAAATCTTGTGCTTCACCAAGTCTAAAATGTCATTAACCAGAATCCAACAAGCCTTCAAATTTGATAATATGGGGAAAAAAGAAAATACAGGTAACTCTCGTTTGAACCCTGATGTTTCATTTAGAGCACGCAGAGCTGCGTTTTCTGGCCTGCCACCCTAGGTGCACGTTGGCAACATTTAGTCTTTGGAAAGCTCAGAAATTTAAGTTTCACCCTGTTGGTAATTGGAACTAAATATCCCTCTTGTTTGCTTTATTTGCTTCAGCTTATTTTAAATGAAGATAGGTTTAAGCTAATTGGATACTGAGAAAAACAGTAGATAATAGGAAGGTGATTTAGGTATTTATATTTTTCAGAAAAGACTTTTGAAATGCATGTCATTAATATATTCAAGAAAATAGATGAGTGTATTTGCAGTTTCAGAAGATATGGGTTGGACAAAAACCCATTTAATTTTTTCTGTAAAATAAAAGACACATTTGTCATTTTCACTAATAACTTTATTGATTTGGATATTTTGAGTATGTCAGCTCTCTCCCGCTAGTGGGTAGAGGCCAGGGGTGCTGCTAAACATCTTCCAATGCATAAGACAGCACCACAGCAAAGACTTATTTAGCCAAAGTGTCAATAGTACCAGGAAACTTTGCAAAACATTTTTGACACATTCGATCAGTCACAGCACCTTCTCCATACATTGCACAAATCTTTTTTTGCATTTCAATTATATTTTTACCTTTCTTGAAATAATAAAGTGTAATGTGCCAAAATGTTGTGCATTTTATTCCACCTTCAATATTAAAATGGATGCACAAAAATTCACCAGTTTTGACAATTTTTTTAAATGCTTGTTGATATGATAGCTGTCATAATACAATATAACAAAATTGTTTTGAATGACATTAAAGACAATTAAGCACTATTAGAACCATCATATGGAAAAATAGTAAACGAACTTCCAGCCAACCCCTACCTGGAATTTATAAAAAGCAAGTCACAGAGAAATTCAGTTTTAAAACAGAAAAATATAATTTTTAACTACCCAGAAAATAATGAAAGACTGTATTATTTAAAAGCTGATAACAGGAAAATTTGAATAATGTTAAAAAGCTTGAATTCAAGTCCAAAGAAGGCAAGAAAAATAGAAGCACAAACAAAAAATTTGAAAACAAATACAGACAGTAGACTTAAACACAAGTCTATGAGTAATTAATTGAAATTCATCTGGCCCAAATACTTCAATTAAAAAAATGATCATATTGGCTAAGGTAATTACATCT
This sequence comes from Carollia perspicillata, assembly GCA_004027735.1. Taxonomy (NCBI): domain Eukaryota; kingdom Metazoa; phylum Chordata; class Mammalia; order Chiroptera; family Phyllostomidae; genus Carollia; species Carollia perspicillata. The sequence goes on from PVKM010036547.1 coordinate 8,868, forward strand.
ATTTATAGAAAAAAAACCACTTCAAATATGTACAGAAAATATTGAAAGTAAACATATTAAAAATGTACCATGAACATAGTAACCCAAACAAAGTAGATGTGGCTTTATTAATATAAGAAAATAGTTCTAAAGGAAAATGTTACCAGAGGAAATGTGACAGTTTATAACAATAGAAGTCAATTTAATGGGGACATGCAACAGCCCAAATTTACATGCATCTAATACCATGGTTTAAAGATATGTAAATAAAGTTAATAAAGCAAAAAAGGAAATAGAAAAGGTAATAATTAACTGGAGACTTTAATAATAAAAATGAGTAAATACATATAAGGTATGAAAAAACAAGTAACCAACTTAATTGGTTCCAATTACATTTGCATAATGCTGCACGACAAGACTTCAGAATAGACACTCAAGTGAACACAGAATATTTATGAAAATAGATCATACATTGGCATCAAAGCAAATATCAATGACTGTCAAAGGACTGAAATAAATTTAGCATACGTTTTCAAGCAACATTGGAATTAAAATGGAAATAAATAAGAAAGGGATACACAGAAAATTTCACTTGTTTATAAATTAAGTATGATATCTCTCAATACCCAATCCCATTTAAGAGAAATGAATGCATATGTTCAGTGAGAGAATTTATGATTGTACATAGCAGCTTTGTTCATAATACCTCCCAAACAGAAAGTAATTCCAATGCCCTTCATTGGGTGAATGAACAAATTGTAGTGTATTCAAACATAGCAATTACAAAAAAAACAAGCAACTACAACATGGAACCAAACAGATGGATTTTATAGTCATATTGTTGACTACAAGAGGCCAGACATGAAAGAGTACACGTAGTTTCATTTCATTTATATGAAGTTCGAGGACAGGCTAATTTATCTAGCATGATAGACCTCAAAATAGGGGTTGTTTCTGGAAGAGAAGACAGTAATGATTGCAATGGCATATGATAGAGCATTTGGGATAATGGAAACATTTCTCCATCATCTTCTAGGAAGTGGTCACATGAATGTGTGTGTATGTAAATTTACTTTACTATAAGCATTTTATACCTTTCATTATGGACTGAATTGTGTCCCTTCAAAAATTCACATGTTGAAATCACAACCCCTACTGCTGCTGAGTGTGACCATGGGTGGATATAGGGACTTTATGGAGGTACTTAGGGTTAAAGGAGATCTGTGCAGTGTGTAATCCAGTCTGTTAGCCTTATTAGCAGAGGAGATTTGGGCACACAGAGGGATACCAGGGTCATATGAATACAGACAAGACCCTGTAAAGATACGGCAAAAGGGGAGGCCTTTGCAAGCCAAGGAGGCAGGACCTTAGAGGAAACCAACCCTGATGCCATTTTGGTCTTGGACTTCCAGCCTCTAGGACTGTTAAAAAAATACATTTCTGTTATTGGAACCACCCAGTCTGTGGTGTTTTGTTATGGCAGCCCAGGCAAACTAATGCTACCCCCAAAATGGAAGTAGTGGCTAACATTGGAAGTGTTTACCATATCCTCATTTAATCCTTTCAACACTACTACTATAAAATAAGGTAAATAATTGTATTATTATAGATAACTCTTAAAAAGAATGAGTAAGTTGTCAAAATCATAAAGGCAGTAAGATGCCGTCCATGAGGCCCGACTCCTAAGTCCATATGTTTAATTCCTCGATAATGTATTTGCTTTCTAGGTGATATTTCTAGATTATAATACAGAGGGTATTTTGTTTGTGTGTGTGTGTGTGCTTGTTTATTTTTTAACATGGTTTTCGAGCAGACAGCAATGGTTCTGCAGAAATTTCCAGGAATGTTTTGGCCATGGGCACTGAGAAAGAGAAAATTCTAGAGCATGGAGCATTGTCAAAATGAGGAAGGTTAAAAGGACCTCTAGCATTGAGTGCGTGAGGGAGGAGAGGTTCCCTGAGAGTATCATCCTCTGAATTTAATGTTAATGATAGTGAAAAGGCTGTTCACACTCATAAGCAGATACTTGATTCATTTCATTCTAACTAGTTCTGAATGTTTGCCACCATATACCAAGACCCTGAACCCCTTAAGTGAGGAATGTGTCTAATTTCCATTCTTTTACATAATGTGGAGCACTGAATGGGCACATGCCGTTGAACTAAATGGAGAGGACTGACAGGTCTTCTTGAATGACTTTGCCCTACTTAACACTTTCTTCCTGACACTAGTCCTGTGCTAATCTCAAATATCTAATAGTGGAAGATAAACTTCAGGCTCACATCCTACTTCCTGAATTCTGTAGGTTTTACTTATTAATTCTAATCAGATGTGCTAAATCTGCCAAATGTGCCAGTTGAAAATAAAATGGGATTCAGCTGTCAATTTTTGGTGCCATATTTTCCCTGTTCTGGTAGTGTATTTATTCTCCTCTAGAGCTTTATCTCTGTTCCTTGCTTTCCCTTGCTCCCTTTCTCTCTCTGCCGTTGTCTCCCAGTCTTCCCCTTCCATTTCCTCTGATTTCCTCTCTTTCTGGCACAGTGGTGGGGCTGTCCCTGGAACTGCATTTAGAGACTGGTTATACTGCCTTGGTCCTGCACTGTAGTTGCTGTGTCAGGACTGAAGGTCCGGCAGGCTGCCACAGTTTCAACTCCCACCGGAGAGCAGATTTGCTGCATGCTGATGGTGAATTTCGGGGCGAGATGGGGTTAGGAGTTCAAATTAGGATGTGACTGTCTCTTAAGAAATGTCCCCTCCCCTCACTATGAAGGCAGATTCACTAACCGTACACTAGAGCGCTCATTTGCAGTAGTCAAAGCATTGTATCTTTCAATATATTATTGTCTTTGAATAGTCTTTTCAGAACTTTTCAAGATAATGCTTATTTAATTTTTCCTAAGTTCTTTTAAATACATGAGAGGCTTATTACCATTTTTCCTTATAGATAAGGAAACTAGTTTGTCAATAAGATCTTTTGTCTGCACGTTGTCGATACAGGTCTTTTGTCTGCAGGGACTAATGCACACCTTCATTCCATCAGGCAGAATCCCTCAGGCGCGTGTCTCTGAGTGAAGCTATTGCTTTGGGGCCCTCAGCAGAAGTTGCATTTACAAAAGCAAAGCATGAGGTTGCAGCTGGTATCATGTTGTACTCATAGTTTGAGCAAAGTGTGATCTAAATGGAATGATATTTGAATTATAGTGGTAGCCAGTGTGTATATTTTAACTTAAGGGAAACTTAATTGTGTCTAAAAATACATTAACATTTTGCACTTGACCAGAATGTCAGATAGTCTTGCAGTATGTCAAGGATATGTCTTTGCTTTCAATTTACATAACTAAAAAATATCGAGTGCTTTTTTGAATTCTCCTTCAGAGTTGGCATGACTGTTATGAGATGACTAAGGAGAGCTAACAGCTCTCGGTCAAACGTAGGGAAGCTCAGTCTGGATTGCATGTGGTGTGCACACCTCTTAAGATAACGAGGACAAAGCACTGAGGTGGAGAACTCGAACAGGCTGAGCTCTCCAGGGCCGGCCCAGGGCTATCCATCTGTGAAAATAGCTCATCTGAGATGCCCCGAGTAAGTCCACGTTCAGCACATGGGCTTTAGAGGTTTCTTCAAGTGGGTAGTTTTGTAGTATGTGCTGTGGCTGTCTTCAGATAACAGGAGAGAATGCAAAGCCCTCAGCAGCTGCTTATCTCTCGGTTCCCAGAATTTAACACTTAGGGATTTATAGCAAACCCGCCACCCTAGTGGAAACAAAAAGTCACTCATCTTGCTCAGAACTCAACCAGTAAGTGCTTCAAGTTAATCTTCCTAATAATACACCAAAGACAGCGGAAGCTGTTGCTGAGGTCTCCCAGCAATTTCTCCTGAAAATGCTGGCTTCTAAATTCCTGAATTGCTGAAGTTCGTTTGAAAGTATATTCTTGTCTGAAAAGCTTTATGCTTATTGCTTCTGGATTATTATTCATGGGAGAGCCAAGAAGCAGATTTAGGTGCGTATGACTCATTTGTCATTAAGCTAGCTCCACCAGTGCTCGAAGGAAAAGGAAGCACAAGCTTTAACCTCAAGGAAATATAAGATTTAATTGTCTGCACAGTACTAATCAAGAGGTTAAACACTAGTTTACACAGAGTACTTTTTCTCATATAATTTATTTTTATGTTTATTTTTTCAGCTTTAGTCAGGTATAATTAAAAAATCAAATTTTAGTATACTTAGAGAGTATAATGTGGTGATTTGATATACATAGACATTGTGAAAAGGTTTCCGCAATTGAGTTGATTAACACATCATACCTCACTTATTTACCTTTTTTGTGTGAAAACCTAAGTACCACACTCTGTTAGAAAATGTCAATTATATAATGTAGCATTATCAACTATAGTTACATTGTTATACCTTAATTCTCAGACCTTATTCATCTTACAACTGAAAATTTGGGCCCTTTTATACAATCCCTCCCCTCCTCAGGGAGAAGCTAGGAGGTGGGGGTCCACCCAGATTGACAGGTGCTGTGGGATTTATGGCAAGTGTGCGTGTTAGCCTTCCCTACCCAGTTAGACGTGGGTATGTTTCTCAGTTGCCTGTTGTGTAGGTGTCACTGAACTATTTTCTGGATCTCCCTCAGAGAGAAACTATCCATGCGTAGCTGTATATTTCCCACAGGAAGAGGGAAATTCAGGCGCCCCTTATGTTGTCATCTTGGTGACATCCTCCTCCCCGTATCGATTTAGATTCGAAAGAACATACAGAGAAAGTTAGTCTAGGCTCGATACATTGTAGATGAGGAAATGGCCATAGAGAAATGACATGACTTGCTTACGTGGTAAAAAAACAAAAATGGCAGTCACGGATCTGACGTCATTGCACGTGCAATATTTCTCCAGTGTTTAGATGCTCCAAGACAGTTAAGAGCAGAATGAGGCCATGGCCTAATGACTTCTGAAGTTATGGGTGAATAACATTAGCGGTCAGAATACTTTCTGGGGGCTTTGCTCACTGAGTTTTCTGCAGTGTCCCTTTAAGAACTCGTATGAGAGGGAATACCATGAGGAAGCAGTGTGTAAGAGAAGTTGGAAAAATTTAATCTATAAACAATCAACAAAAGTGAGTTCTGGTTGCAGATCATTGTTAGAAATGTAGATCTTTTATGGATACATTTTTTAAATGTAGGGAACACCACTGAAGCCTTTTAAATTTGCTAGTGGATTTTCACAGTATCTTATGTTGTATATTAACTCTTGAGGCATGAAGTAAAATCTGAGAATGCTTGAGTTTAATGTAACTAAAAAATACAGAATGAAATACAGCATGAGCACTACTAAACACAAAATTAAATAAAGCACAGCACTACTAAATCTATGCCGTGCTTTCGCATTTTATCTGTGATGTTGGATCAAACCCCCGATCATTTTCTGAGGTACATGAAGCTTAAATCTCCTTCTTGATATATAAACAGATCTTATTTTTATCATTTTTTTCCTCTATTTTTATTGAATTTATTGGGGCGATTTTGGTTAATCAATTTGTATAGGATTAAAGCGTACAATTCTATAACACATCCTCTGTGTATTATATTGGTGTTTACCACATGAAGTCAAGTCTTCCATCTCCATTCATCCCCCTTTACCCTCTTCCACCTCCCCCACCCCCTTTCCCTCTGGTGATCACCCTACTGTTATCTGTGTCTGTGAGTTTCGTGGCTCTTGTTTTGGTTAATCCCTTCACCTTTTTCACCAAGACCCCTCTCCTCCACCCCTCTGACAGCTATCAGTCCATTTTCTGTATCTATGCATCTTTTCTGTTTTGTTAGTTTATTTAGTTTATTAGATTGCACTTATAAGTCAAATCGCATGGTATTTGTCTTTCTCTGACTGGCTTATTTCACTCAGCATA
>PVKM010036548.1:0-14758 GCA_004027735.1 Carollia perspicillata
TCTGGTTACTTTCTGTTTTTAATTTTAGTGTCTCTATTTGTATTTTGCTTTATCGTTTGTTTTGTTGATTAGGTTCCACTTAGAGATGAGAACATATGGTGTTTGTCTTTCACTGCCTGGCTCATTTTACTTAGCATAGTGCTCTCCAGTTCTTTCCATTCCGTCACAAAGAGTAGGAGCTCCTTCTTCCTTTCTGCTGTGTAGTATTCCATAGTGTAAATGTACCATAGTTTTTTGATCCTCCTTTTTCTTTTATTCATCTCTACTTTAATTTTGCCAATCTAATGGATACAAAGTGGTGTGTCATTGTTTTCATTTGCATTGCCCTCATTATGAACAAGGTGTCTTTATGTAATAGCTAGTTAGAAAAGGGTTACAGTGTAAACTATTCCCTGGGGGCTGCACACCGTTAGGGCCCTATTTTCACGTACATAGTGTGGCAGGAGCTATATAAAAAATTTATGAAAATAAATTTCATTTATTTTTAGAGGTGGGAAGGGAGGGAGAAAAAGAGGGAGAGAAACATCAGTGTGTGGTTGCCTCTTGAGCACCCCCTGCTGGGGACCTGACCCACAACCCAGGCATGTGCCCTGACTGGGAATTGATCCGGCAAACCTTTGGTTTGCAGACCAGCTCTCAGTCCACTGAGCCACCAGCCAGGACTGCGTATCCTTTCAACTTTCTCCGGGCCCTCTATATGTCCTCATTGGAGAAGTGTCTGTTCAGGTCCTTTGCCCATATTTTAATAGGATTGTTTGTCTTCCTGGAGTGGAGTCGTGTGAGTTCTTTATATATTTTGGAAATCAAACCCTTGTCCAGGGTATCATTGGCAAGTATATTTTCCCATACGGTTTCATTTTGCTGATGTTTTCTTTAGCCATGCAGAAGCTTTTTATTTTGATGAGATCCCATTTGTTTATTCTTTCCTTTATGTCCCTTTCTCTAATGGACATAGCAGTGAAAATATTGCTGCATGGCATATCTAAGATTTTTCTGCCTCTAGGACTTTTATGATGTCACAACTCATATTTAAGTCTTATCCATGTTGAGTTTATTTTTGTGTATGGTGTAAGTTGGTGATCAAGTTTCTTTTTTTGTGTGTATAGCTGTCCAGATCTCCCAACATCAGTTGTTGAAGAGGCTATTTTTACCCCAGTTTATGTTTCTGCCCCCTTTGTCGATAATTAATTGACCATAGAGACTTGGGTTTATTTCTGGGCTCTCTATTCTGTTCCATTGACCTATATATCTGTTCTTATGACAGTACCAGATTGTTTTGATTACCGTGGTCTTATAATATAGTTTGATGTCAGGTGTGGTGATCCCTCCTACTTTGTTCTTCTTTCTTAAAATTGCTGTGGATATTTGGGGTCGTTTATGGTTTGATAAAATTTTTTAAATGTTTGTTCTTTATCTGTGAAATATGTCATTGATATTTTAATAGGAATTGCATTGAATCTATAAATTGCTTTGAGTAGTATGGACATTTTGATGATGTTAATTCTTCCAATCCATGGACACAGTATATGCTTCCATTCATCTGTGTCTTCCTTAATTTCTTTCTTCAGTGTTGTGTAGTTTTCTGAGTACAGGTCTTTTATCTCCTTGATTAGGTTTTTTCCTAGGTACTTTATTTTTCTTGTTGCTATAATAAATGGGATTTTTTTTTCCTGATTGTTTCTGAAATTTCATTGTTGATGTACAAAAATGCCTTCAATTTCTGAATATTGACTTTGTGTCCTGCTGCTTTGCCAAATTCACTTTTAGGTTGAGCAGTTTTTTGGTGGAGTCTATATGAGGTTTTCTATGTACACTATCATGTCATCTGTAAACAGTGACAATTTTACTTCCTCCTTTCCAATTCAGATGCCTTTTATTTCTTTTTCTTGTCTGGTCACTGTGGCTAGAACTTCCAATACTTATGTTGAATAGAAGTGGTAAAAGCAGACATCATTGTCTTGTTCCTGATCTTAGTGAGAAAGCTTTTAGTTTTTGCCCACTGTGTGTGATGTTGCCTGTAGGTTTTTCATATATGGCCTTTATTATGTTGAGAAATGCTGTCTCTACACCCACTTTGCTGAGTGTTTTTATCATAAATGGGTGCTGAACCTTATCAAATGCTCTTTCTGCATCTGTTGATATAATCATGTAATTTTTTTTTGTCTTTGCTTTTGTTTATGTGATGTATTATGTTTAATTGATTTGCAAATATTGTACCATACTTGCATCCCTGGGACGAATCCCACTTGGTCATGGTGTATGCTCTTTTTAATGTATTGCTGGATGCGGTTTGCCAATATTTTGTTGAGGATTTTAGCGTCTATGATCATCAGCGATATTGGCCTCTAGTTTTCTTTCTTTGTTGTGTCTTTATCTGGTTTTTGGATTAGGATGATACTTGCCTCATAAAAAGAGTTTGAGAGTCTTCCTTTTTTGTCGGATTTTTTTGAATAGCCTGAGAAGGAGAGGGGTTAGTTCTTCCTTAAATGTTTTATAAAATTCTCCTGTGAAACTGTCTGGTCCCAGGCTTTTGTGTGCCAGGAGTTTTTTGACTACTGCTTCAATTTCACCAGCTGTTATCTGTTTGTTCAGGCTTCTGCTTCTTCTTGATTTGTTTTGGAAGATTATCTTTTTCTAGAAATTTGTCCATTTCTTACATGTTTTAAATATTCTTTTCAGTTACCAGAATTTGTATATATCATCACCTTTTCATATGGTTTTTAACTTTGCTTGTGGTAGCTCACCATATGTCTACAAGGAACCCAAAATCTTTAGTTTTGATGTAGTTAATCCCTCCCTGTGTAACTCTTTTTTGTGGTTTTCAAGTCTTACTTGAAGTCACAAAACATGCACTTTCTTTTTTTCTATTAATGTTCTAGTTTTAGCTATCAAATTTAGACCATTAGTCTGTCTTGGAGTTGATTCCTACACATGGTGCGAGGTCAGAACCTCCAGAATGAGCCAGTTGTACAACAGTGTGTATTAATAATTCATTTTTTCCTATTGATTTGCAATGTCACTTTTTTAATACAGTTTTGAAACATTCTCTTACATTGCCCTGTGAGTTTCCTGGGTCACTGTCAAACTGTTTTAAATGTTATGATTTTGATGTATGTCTTAATATATGAAAAACAAATCCTCCTTTTTTATTCTACCTCCCCACCCAGTATTGTTTTATATATTGTCTTTCATTTGTTCCTTCATTTTGATTTTTCTGTTATATCAAGTTCTTTTTAAAATTATATTTTATTGATTATGCTGTTACAGTTGTCCTAAATTTTACCCCTTTACCCTCCCCAGAGCACCTCCCACACCCTCAGGCAGTCCCCACACCTTTGTTCATGCCCATGAGTCAGGTGTACAAGTTCTTCTGCTACTTCATTTCCTGTACTGTACATTTCCTTTACACCCCCATGGCTATTCTGTAACTACCTCTTTGTACTTCTTAATCCCCTCACTTTTTCACTGTTCCCCAAAACCCCCTTCCCATCTGGCAACCATCAAAAATGGACTTTGTATCCATGATTCTGTCTCTATTCTTCTGGTTTGCTTAGTTTGTTTTTTAACTCAGTTGTTGATAAGATATGTGTTTATTGCCATTTTATTGTTCATAGTTTTGATTTTCTTAAAAAGTCCCTTCAGTATTTCATATAATAATGATTCAGTGATGATAAACTGCTTTGTTTTTTCTTGTATGGGAAGCTCTTTATCTGTCCTGCAATTCTAAATAAATTATAGGTTCCTGCTTTTCATAACTTTGAATATTTCTTGCCAATCCCTTCTAGTGTTATATCCACCAGTTGCGAGAACAAATGTCGGAGACTTTCAGGGTTTCGAAGATGTTACTTTATTGGCCAAAGTGTTACCTGCGCAGGGGCGAACTCTCCGAACGTGTCCAGAGACACAGTGCTCCTTAGAGCTGCAAATGAGAGTCGCGCCACTAACGCTCACAGCTAGGGTTTTTATGGAAGCTATTGGCAGCCGGACTGCATGTTCAGCGCGTGGACAGTCCTGTGGTTGGCTGAACTACCCACACTAGGCCTGTGCTTTCTTCAGCAATTGGTCGGAGAGGCTCGTGATCAGAAGGCTGGAGCAACTGGCCAGTTGGCTATCTGCTAGGTCGTTCTGTTCACCCTGCCTCTCTTATCTTCCTGGCGCACAAGTCTAAAGATTAGCACGGCTAGCGGTTTTGGCTTTCCTAAGCTAATTTTCTTAACACTAACTCCCTATGAATGTTTTCTTTGTTCTCTACACTAGCCTGCAAAGTTTCTTTTGAGAAATCACCTGACAGTTTTATGGGTGCTCCCTTGTAGGTAACTAACTGCTTTTCTCTTGCCACTTTTAAGATTCTCTCTCTAACATCTGGCATATTAATTACAGTATATCTTGGTGTGGGCCTATTGGCATCCATCTTGTTTGGGACTCTGTACTTCCTGGACTTGCATGTCTATTTCCTTCACCCCTTAGGAAAGGTTTCTTTCATTATTTTTCAAATAGATTTCCAATTTCTTACACTTTCTCTTCTCCTTCTGGCACCCCTATGATATTAATGTTGTTATGCACAAAGTTGTCCCAAAGACTCCTTATACTACCCTTGTTTTCTAGAATTGTTTTTCTTCTTATTATTCTTTTTTTAAAGATTTTATTTATTTATTTTTAGAGAGAGGGGAAGGGAGGGAAAAAGAGTGGGAGAGAAACATCAGTGTGTGGTTGCCTCTCAAGCATGGCCTTCTGGGGACCTGGTCCGTAACCCAAGCATGTACCCTAGACTGGGAATCGAACTAGCAACCCTTTGGTTCACAGGCTGGCATTCAGTCCACTGATCCACACCAGGGCTTTTCTTGTTGTTCTGATGTGTTATTTTTTTGTTTCCTTGTGTCCATATCATTGATTTAATGCTCAGCTTCATCCACTCTACTGTTGATTCCCTGTAAATTGTTCTTTATTTTCATTAGTTATCCTTCATTTCTTCCTGGATCTTTTTATACCTTTGAGGTCCTCACTAAGTTCCTTGAGCATCCTTTTGATCAGTTTTTGAACTTGGCATTTAGCTTGTCTCCATTTTGTTTAGTTCTCTTTCTGGAATTTTTTTTTCCTTTCATTTGGGCCATGGTTTTTTTTTTTTTTGTCTCCTCATTTTGGCAGCCTCCTTGTGTTTGCTTGTATGCATTAGGTGTAGCTGCTATAACTTCCTGTCTTGGTAGTGTGGCCTAATGTAGTAAGTGTCGTGTAGGGTCCATTGGCGCAGGCTCCCCATATGCCACTGGTACCTTTCAAGCTACTGTCTTGGTGCTGCAGCTCAATGGGAGTGAGTCCAGGTAAGCCCATGTGCAGGCCCTTAAGAGGAAATGCTTGGGATTCCATTAGTTCTTTTCAGCGACTCATACCCTGATGGTTTTTACAGCCAGAAGTTATGTGGACTCAATCTTCCTGGAACTGGGAAGATGTCCCACACTGGGCTGGGGTCCTGGTATGGGTGTGGGACCAGCTCATTCCACTGTCCGCATCTCCTGCCAGTCTGGGTGGTAGTTGTTCTTAAGTTCTGCAGTTGTCAGATTTGCATTCCACTCAACTTCTGACATCTCTGAGCGATGATTGTTCTAACATTTAGTTGTAATTTTGATGTGGTTGTATGAGGATGCAAGCCGTGTTTGCCTGTTCTTCCATTTTGACCAAGAGTCTATTATATCAAGTTCTGAAAAAAGTATCTTTCTAGTATTTAAATTGGTATTTCACTGAATTCATGAATTCATTTGAGAAATGATATCTTTACAATTTAAATCACAGTGTTTACAATGAAGATAGTCTATCACCTGTGATTCAGGTTTTTTATACCTTTTAACAGTTTCTAAAATAACTCCATTAAGATATAATATTATATATACTTTTGTTAGCCATGCTAACAATCTCTGCCTTTTAACCAGAGTGTTTATTTAGTCCATTAGGTTGAACTTATTACTGAAGTGACTGAACTTAGATCTGTAATTTTAGTATTAGTTTTTGTTTGGCCCCTCTGGTTTTTTTTTTTCTGTTCTTTCTGCCTTCTTTTTGGATTAATGGATTTTTTTTTAGAATTTGATTGTGATTTGTCTCTTTGCATTTTAGCCATACCTTGCACGTTTCAATGGTTACCATAGAGAATACAATATACATCTGTAACTATCCAGTCTTTTGAGAGTTAATTTTGTCCACTTCACATAGAATGAGTCAAGTTCCCAAGTATTTAGGTACATTTTTCCTTCCTTCCATTCTTCATACTGTTGTTGTCTTGTGAGATACATCTACACGTGTTACAAACTCCACAAGACAATGCTATAACTTATTTCTTACAGTGATATGTATTTTAGAGAAGGTAAGAGGGAAAGATATTTTTATATATTGACCCACATATTTACTATTTCTGATGCTTTTAATTCGTCCTGAAGATCCATGTTTCCAGCTAGTATTGTTTCCCTTCAATCTGACAGAACTTCCTTTAGTATTGTCCTCTGGGTCTTTTGACAACAAATTCTTATTTTTCATTTACCTGAAATGTCTTTATTTTCCCCTTAATTACAAAGACTCTTTTTCCTGGATATAGATTCTAGGTTGATGCTTTTTTCTTTAGGCACATAAAAATGTTTCGCTGCCTTTTCTTTCTCCATTTTCATCTAATGAAAAGTCAGGACTCATTCATATCATCGTTCCCTGTATGTTACTTACTGTTTTCTTTGGGATGCTTTCAGGATTTCATCTTTGGTTTTCAGCGGTGTGACTGGGAATAGTGTGGTTTTCTTTGTATTTATCCTGCTAAGAGTTGCCTGAGCATGAACCTATAAATGTGTCTTTTGTTTAACTTGAAAAATTTTAGCCATAATTTCTTAAATATTTTCTTTTACCTCATTTTCTCTCCTTCTGGGATTGCAAGCACATCTGTTAGTCCTCTTAATAATGTTCCACAGGTCCCTGAGACTATGTTCTCCCTTTCCCCCTTCTATTCTTTAAATTGGCCGACTTCTATTAATGTGTTCATATTTACTGACCCTTGTTATCTCTTCTCATTATGAAATAATATATTTTTCAGTTCTAGAATTTCCATTGGTTCTTTTTTATGTCCTTGAGTATAATAGCTATTGAAAGTCCTTATCTGGAGCCCTGGCTGGTATGTCTCAGTGGATTGAGCATTAGCCTGCAAACCGAAGTGTTGCCAGTTCGATTCCCAGTCAGGGCACATTCCTGGGTTACAGGCCAGGTCCCCAGTAAGGATGCGCGAGAGGCAACTACACATTGATGTTTCTCTCCCTTCCTTTGTCTCTCCTTTCAAAAATAAATAAATAAAACCTTTTTTAAAATGTATGGAAAAATAAAAGGAAAGTCATTATCTGTTCATCTAACATCTGATTTGGCTCAGGGTCAGTTTCTATTCATTTTCTTTTTCTCTTTAGAATGGTCCCAGTTTATTTATCTTTCTTTCTTTCTTTTTTTTTGCATGTTGTATCCCAAACATTTCGAATGTTGCATTGTAGTCTCTGGTTTATGTTATGACCCTTCAAAGAAGACTGAATTTTTTTTTAAATAAGGGAGCAATTTTGTTGGCTGAAGCTTTACTGAGGCTTTCTTTATGGTCAAGTTTTAGAACTATTTCTTTCTCCTCCCCTAGCACTTCTCTTAACAGTGTTTTACATATGTACTGCAAGTGATGTTAGACCTTTGGATTATTGATGATTACTATATTAAGTTCTATTGATTTGTATAGATTATACTTATTGCATTTCTTTAAGAGCTAATTGGGTTCTTCTGATACTTTTCATTTTTATGTTTATTGTTAATAAATTAAAGTTTGAGGAATTGTGTTTCTTCTTCTTAGGTGCTTTGTACTGTTACATTTGATTCACTAGAATCCAGTATAAAGTCGGACCGAATTATAACTGCTATAAAGTAAGTTATGTTTTTTGGTTATGATGTTCCAGTGTATAATTGAAGCTCATGTGGTATATTATTATGCATTATTACTTTTAAAAACCCGTATCTCAGTCCTTCTTTTTTCTGATTACATAATAGTAATTTCAAGGGATTTTTTTTAATGTTGTCTTTTAACTCATTGGTTGGAACAAATATTAATAAAGAATTTAATTCTTTAGTATGGATACATTTAGTTTATTCTGTGTCTCGAGAACCATTCCTCAGGACAGATTTCTCAGGTAATCTTGAATGGATAGGTTTTTCAATTATAAAGAAGAAAGCAAATAAATAAGTAGAAATCCAGTTGCTGAAGTGAATCTGGAAGCTATTACTGAAAGAAAAACTTTGTCTTATCTCAAGGCACATTTGAATTTATACGCAGAAGTCTTTGGTCTCTTCTATTTCTAAAAAGTCAGCAGTAAAATCCTATTGATCAATTTTATACAATGAGAATCTCAATTACAACCCCCATTGGTAATACTGCATCAAAGTCCTACAACTCTCGACCACATAGCTCTTTCTTTCCTTAGTGCCTAACCAGGTTGCCTCCTTTCCCTGGTTGCCGATCTCGGAAGACTACTGGGCATCCTCCCTCTTCCTGCCTCCCAACAGATGAGGATAATCCTCAGAGTCTACATGATGGCATCACTAATTGTTTTTCTGTTTGACCTTCTACTGTTTGTAGAAGGTCATAATCATAATCCTTTTGCAGGGAGCTTTTATACTTCGTATTACAAATTCTCATCTGGGTCAAAACTTGGTTGCTGTGTCTTTCTTCACTTTGACTCCTTTCTCTTCTAGGAGGCAACACAGCTTCAAACCCTGAAAAGAGATCTTTGCCTGTCAGATATTCTGATTTCTCTCAGTGATATCATTTCAGTTACTGATCTTCAGTTCACATGCTGACTGAGAGAAAATGAGATTTAACTCATGACTTGATAACATTTAGGATTATCCCAATAGTTAATTAATGCTTAAAAACACATACATAGTTTTATATATATGGTGTGTGCATATATGGCCTTAATATTCAAATCTGGACATTTAAGTGCTTGTGTATTTAAAGAAAAATTGTTTTCCTAAATCTATAGAATTTAGTTATAAGCCCCAGAAAAAATACTGTCTCTGACATCCTTCTAATTCTCTTTATTTTCAGTTTCAGATCAGCTCCTTGATACCCAATTATTTTTTAAGTCCTCTTAAATCTTTTCTATTTCTTGAAGTAAATTTGTATCTGTGTGAGGTTTTGAATATTATGTGTTTTTTTTTTTGTAGTGGGATAAAAGATAAAAATTTCATGCTGCACTATGAGGTAAGGTGAACTTTTATTATGAAAAATATTCAGGATACAGCAAAGTTAAAAGAATTTTACAGTGAATACCTGTATAGCCACTACCTAGGTTCAACTATTAACATTTTACTATGCTAGTTTTAACATATATCTGTTAAGGTAAATTTGGAGGCTGTTTTTTATTGCATACAGAAGGGATTTAAGAGATAGTAGTAGCTGTCCAGTCAGCAACTTCCTGTTCTGAGTTATACATTAAAGTATAATAAACAATATTGTTTTGTGAAGAAAGAGTTGTACTTATTCACATGTGTCAAACAAAAGTGGGGCTTTCCAAATACCTCAGCTGGCAAATTACCTTCTGGTTCATTTATATATTCATATTTTTACTCAGTCTCTTAGTAGTCAGAGAACTAAAGAATTTAATATTAAAGTGTTTTATATAGATTTACTATATATAATTGAGTTTGTAATTGACTTTATTCACAACTAATTGTAAAGGACCAGACATGACATATAATACTTAAATTTTAGTATTTAAATCACAGACACTGAAAGGTTAGTGTAAAGTAGCAAATCACTTCACCTCTGAGTGAATGTTTTGGCTGCCCAGAATCCCAATATCTCAATTTTGGTGAGCCTGCTACAATTAATAGGGAACATTTTATGTAATATATGCTAGAGAATTTCCATAAACCTGGTGATTCTCACAGGTCTGGAGTCCCTTATAAATATGCTGCTCTGGATATACCCAGACACTGCAGAAGCACATCTTCATCATAAGCTAAAGAGCACATAGCAGTCTTTTTTAAAAGGGCAGCTGTGAAAAATGTAGCTCTAGCTGATATTGGGAAAAGAGGTAGGGGAGAAGGTAGGATAGAAATATAGGCTATGTTGTATCATCACATTTATAAAATCCTTTTATTGTAAAATAAAATACAGATACTATATTAAACAAAGGATGGCTTAATGCATTTTTATAATGCAGACACCCATGTAACCACCACCCAAGTCACACCACCCAAGTCAGAGAATAAAACGTTGCCAGTAATCCCAGAAGCCACTCCACAGTTTTCATCCCAGGCTTAACACCCTTCTTCCCCTATAAGTAACTGCCCTCCTAAGTTTTACAGTAATCACTTTCGTGTTTCTAGTGTATATCCCTACCTACTATAGTTTAGTCTTCTCCATTTTTTAAATTTTGATATTTCTTTGTCTCTTTTAACCCATAGGTTCCTCCTTCATTACATTCTTTTCTTTATAATCTCTCTGTTGCAGCCCCAGAGCTATTTGAAATGTAGAGTTCCCCACAGTGTGGGTGCTGCTGTCTGCACCCTCAGAGTGCAGTTCAGGACGTTTCTCTCTCCTCCTGCCTCCTGCAATTGGCTGCTAGACCCAGAAGCTTGATCAGATTCAAATTCCATTACTCCTACTTAAAAATTATTTGTTTAAAAAAACTGGAATTCCAGATTTCTACAGGAAATACCCCAATTTTTTAAATGATCACAACTAATTTATATCCCTTTAAGACAATGTATTAGTCAAATAAAAGTTTGCAACCTCTGGCCAAAGTAAAACCCTTATTGGAAAGTATGTTTCCTCAATGTGGGTTTTCAAGAAAAAAAGTATGTATTTTTTTCTTATTACAAAAATATTTCTTGCTATTGTTAAAATTTTAAACATAGAAATTTATGGTGTAAATCCCCATAACCACTTACTTCCCACCCTGATGTACATATACACTTAGAAATACCTACTTTTGGTAATTTGTTATATATTTTAGATGTACAGACATTTTCTATATATATATATATAAATGTACTTTTTTGTTTTAGCAAATGAGATCCTACAGTTTTGTGACTTTATTATTTCAGTAATATACCCTGGATAGCTTTCCATGTCAGTTTCATATGTGTGTGGGTGTTCTTGTGTTTTTTGGGTTTTTTTTTCCAGTTTCCTCCTTATGCAACCAATGAAATTGGCAAAGTCACTGGTGTAAATAGAAGAGAACTTGGGCATGGTGAGTACACAGTGAGTACAAATTTGTAAACTTACATGGTATTCTTACAGAGACTTAGTACATGTTTTGCTTATTATTTTTTATTCTACTTTAGGTGCTCTTGCTGAGAAAGCTTTGTATCCCGTTATTCCCAAAGATTTTCCTTTCACCGTAAGAGTCACATCTGAAGTCCTGGAGTCAAATGGTATGGCATGAAATATATTTTTTGTAGTTAAAAAGACCAGATTCCCTGTTATATTCTTAACTTTTCAGAACTAATGTTACATCATTTATTACTATAGTATCTAAACCCATTGCAAGAGAAAAATGTGTTTAGTTAATTGTACACTTGTCTGGATCCTCTTATCTAATTAGATGTTTGGAAAGCAATATCAACCAAGTGTTTCTCTGTATGTATCTGTTATAATAGATCCAGTTTGGGTTGTTTTTTATTTTCACAAACCATAGAGCATGGCCAGCTTTAAAAAAAGAAGGGCCAAAATAGAGTGATCCATTAGGGAGGGAACATCTGTCATATATCACAGATATAAGTAGGTACAGCAGAGAGAGGCTTGGTTAAAAGATAAAATTAAAATTTAAAAAATCAGCCCATCGGTCAAGATAATTTATGATCTCTAAAGGCAGAACAGGGCACAGAGTTCTCAAAGATGCAGCATATATTGTATGCTCATAGATTATTTTTTTAATTATTAATTTTAGAGAGAGAGCCATCGATTTCTGTTGTTCCAATTATTTATGTATTCATTGGCTGATTATTGTATGGGATCGAACCCACAGCCTTGATGTATTGGGGTGGTGCTCTAACCAGCTGAGCTACCCAGGGAGACAGATGTTTTTTTATAAGTCTAAGGGATTTTTTTTAAGACTTATTTTTAGAGAGAGAGGAAGGGAGGGAGAAAAAGAGAAACATCAATGTGCAAGAGGTACATCAGTTGGCTGCCTCTCGTATACCCCCAGCTGAGGACCTGGCTCTCAACCCAGGCATGTGGTCCTAACTGGGAATCGAACCAGCAGCCTTTCAGTTTGCAGGCCAGCACTCAATCCACTGAGCCACACCAGCCAGGGCAGATATTTTTTAAAAAGCGAAATAAAGTAAGCTCAGAATTTATACTAGAGACTTTCTGTTCTTTACTGGATGTGGCAAGGTGCTTACGTCCCAGTGAGAGAGCCTGAGCCCTTTAGTGTATTTTTAACTGCCTTCTAAGTAAGCAACAAAAGAGAGGCTGGTTCTTCTGGGAGGATTCTTAGAATCAGAATCTCCAGCAGTGCTACCCAATAGAACTCTCTTTGATGTTGGAAGTTCTCAATCTTTGTGCTATCCACTGAGGGACTGAATTTAATTCAGTTTAAATTTAGTAGCTACATACAGCTAGTGGTCATCATAGAGGACAATGCAGCTCTGTAGGTCATGTTTTAGCAGAGCTTCCCTTAAGTCTTTTTAAAAAGAGCAAAAGAATATCAAATTTTATATTATAATTGAATATTTGTAAGAAAAGAACCAATACTAATAATTTGTATATTTTTAAAAAATCATTATATTATAAATACTTTTCTTTCTATAGGATCATCTTCTATGGCATCTGCATGTTGTGGAAGTTTAGCATTAATGGATGCAGGTAAAAGAATTATGTCTCAAAACTTCCAATGCTTTATATATACTTGATTAGTATAAAATATAAGTTTACTTTAAAATTGGATATTAATAAAACTTAGAGAAGTTAGATTACTGATAACCAGAACGGGACAAAAGCAAAATAGTTACAAAGTACGGTTTCAGCTTTACAACTATACAGATATTCCGCTGGAATTCCTTTTTTTTTTATTTTTATTTTTTTCTTTCTTTCTTTCTTCTGGGCGGGGGAGGGGGTGTCTAAAAGCAGTACACCAAGATTATTTACTTGCCTTAGTAACCCAACAAGCTTTCTTACCTTCCAAAAGGTGGAAAGCTCCACAGTTGATTGCGTTCACCAAAGAAGTTTGGATTGGCAGACAGAAGTGTTAGGACCATAAGGGAAAATAACCACATAATCTTCTAGTTGATTTATATAAGCCATAAGAAAAACAATACCACTCATATAGAGTATACACAGAATTTTAGGAAGGAAGACTGCAATTGGTTCGGTATAATCTCTGGGTCTGCAACACCGTAAGGGAAAAAATCAGAATGTCAAGACGCTCTGATAACAGTTATTGCTGGATAGTCATTTATAATGCTATTCAAGAAAGAAAAAGACTGAAAGTCACTTTAAGAGGCCACACAAGGAGTTCCCTATAATTTATACATTTATGATACAAACATGAAAGGATACTAACTAAGGATGAAATGAAAGAATGTTGTGAATATATAGCAATAACTAGAAAGATTAAAACTTAAGCCAAAGGTAAAAAGTTAAGGGCAGTTATAGGCACTATTCTAGTTGTGTTCAGTGGAAGGGAAACATAATCTGATATTTAAGGTACCATATTTCACCATGTATAATGCACACCCATGTTTTTAGCCAAAACTTTCAGGAAAAAAATCTTTGGTTTTTTTAATTCAATTTTTAATGTATTCATGTTTAAATACAAAACTGATTATTGTATTCCAGGGCATTATTTTGCATATGGATATCATTATATTATCATTAATATAAAAAAATTAAATTTGACTAGAACAAATGTTCAGGTCCTGTGGGAAGTGCCAGGAAAGTGTATGCAACTCAATTAAAATATGCAACTCAATTAAAAATACTGCCCTGGTTGGTGTAGCTCAGTGGATTGAGCGTGGGCCTGCGAAGCAAAGGATTGCAGTTCAATTCCCAGTCAGGGCACATGCCTGAGTTGCAGGCCAGTTCCCAGCAGGGGACATACAAGAGGCAACCATACATTGATATTTCTCTCCCTAACCCTTCCCCTCTAAAGATAAATTAATTAATTAAATAAATAAATAAAATATGACTACTGTGGAGTTCCAGTCAAAATGGTGGCATAGACAGACATGGCTCTCCTCTTCGCACAACATCAAAAATACATCTGAAATACAGAACAAGCATCACTCAGAACCATCAGAAATCGAGTTGACTTCAGTGAAGTCTGACAACAACAGAATTAAAGAAATCATATCCACCCAGACTGGTAGGAGGAGAGCAGGTGGGAAACAGGCTGGTCCCATACCCACATGTGGTAGATAAAATTTGGGAGAGATATCTCAGGACAAGGAGTCCCAGCCCCACAGCAGGCCCCCCAGCCCAGGGTTCCAGTGTCAGGAAGATAAGTCCCTACAACTTCTGGCTGCAAAAACCAGCAGGTATTGAATTGCTGGAATAAACTGCTGGAGTCCTAAGCAATTCCTCTTAAAGAACCCATACATGGATACACCTAATCAGACTCACTCCCTCTGAGCTCCAGCACCAGGGTAGCAGCTTGAAAGGCACCAGTGGCATACTGAGAGAAACTAAAGTGTCTGGACTTAAGGCAAGCAGAGGCCATTGTCCCTTTTCTAAATACTCCCCCCCTCCCCCCACAGAACC